>NC_061156.1:54032657-54042657 GCF_022113875.1 Hydra vulgaris | reverse complement strand
ATCAATAAAACAAATTACAATTCCATTACTACATATTTTTAATTTATCTCTAAAACAAGGCGTTTTTCCAGATAACCTAAAAATTGCAAAAGTAATTCCAGTGTTAAAATCAGGTGATCCTTCCGATGTTACGAATTATAGACCAATCTCAATTCTTTCTTGTTTTTCTAAAATATTAGAGCGGGTTATGTATAATAGACTCCCAGTGGGCATTTCGACGTCGAACGAACGTCGAGCGACGTCGGATCTCGACGTCGGATCGACGTTGGGTTTACGTTGGAAATGGAAATGTTATTTGACGTCGGATAAACTGACATCGCGCGACTTCGGCATTCCGATGTAAATCCAACGTGTTTTTTGAAAACTAAAAAACGTTGCCTCAGGCAGGAATCGAACCTCGGTCTATTAGAAACTATATGCTACGCGCTTACCACTACACCACAGGGACATATTATATAATAAGTTTATTTAGTAATTTATACTTGTAGCTATTTGGGAATTATTTCTTTGATAAGAAATAATTTTGTTTAAATATTATATAAATATTAAAACGAATAGTTATATATTATAAAAAATGTATACTCGAAAATGTTAATAGTTAAAAAACTATGCTAGTGCATCATACAAAAACTCATGATGTTTTATCAACCATTATTCAAACTTCTTTCCTTTAATAAAAAACACGCTTAGTTCACATATTTATTGAAGAGCGCAATTGCACACATATTGTTGGGTTTGGATTAAATTTTCATCAGCGATGTCTTACGACGTTGTTCCGACGTCGTTTTAATGACGTTGGATTGACGTCGGAAGACGTCAAAAGACATCGGAGTTCGTTAATATTATGACGTTGCCCGACGTCTTTTTATCGACGTTGCATCGATGTCAGTACTGCGACGTTTTTTGGACGTCTTTTACAAGATGTTGGAACAACGTCAAAATACATCGAAACGACGTCAGGGGATGTTGAGATAAAGACATCGCTCGACGTCATTTTACTGACATCGGAACAACGTCGGAATAGGTCTTTTGACATCGCTGATGAAAATCGTACGTAAATCCGACGTCGGATTGACGTCGGGTGCCCACTGGGCTATATTCCTTTTTAAATGTTAATAATATTCTTTATCATAAACAGTTTGGATTTAAATCTGGTCATTTAACTGATCATGCAATCACTCACCTTGTTCATGATATATTTAAAGGGTTTGATGAAGACAAGTATACCCTAGGTGTATTTATCGATTTAAGTAAAGCTTTTGACACTGTCAATCATCAAATCCTTCTATCCAAACTGAAAAGTTATGGTATAATAAATACTAATTTGTCCTGGTTTGATAGTTACTTGACTAATAGAAAGCAGTTTATTTCATATGATAGCGGAAAAAACGGAATATAAGTCAATCACCTGTGGTGTTCCTCAAGGATCAATTTTAGGACCACTTTTATTTCTCGTTTATATTAATGACTTATATAAATTTTCTAACATTTTAAACTTAATTTTGTTTGCAGATGATACAAACTTGTTTTATTCTAGTAAAGATATCAGTAAATTATTTCAAACAGTAAACAAAGAACTTGAAAAATTAACCCAATGGTTCAAATCAAACAAACTATCTTTGAACATCAATAAATCCAAATACACTTTGTTCCATCGTCTTCATAAAAAACAAGATATTCCATTAAAACTTCCTGATCTTTTTATTGATAACGCATTAATAAAAAGAGAGCAATCAATAAAGTTTTTAGGTGTGGTTCTGGATGAAAATTTAACCTGGAGGGACCACATAGGTCTAATTGAAAATAAAATATCAAAAAATATAGGTGTTTTGTATAAAGCCAAGCAGTTTTTAAATCTATCTTGTTTAAAAAACTTATATTTTTCTTTAATTCATTGCTACTTAAATTATGCAAACGTTGCTTGGTGCAGCACAAACGCAACAAAAGTAAAAAAAACTGTTTAGTAAACAAAAACAGGCTATAAGGATAATTACAAACGTAGACCGTTTCTCTCACACTAAAACATTATTTAATAAACTTAATATTCTAAATGTATATAAACTAAACCTTTACCATATTCTTATCTTCATGTTTAAACTTGATAAAAAAATATCACCAATGTTATTTAATTCACTTTTTGAAAAAATAAACCACATATACCCTACCAGATTTTCAAAAAACAATTACATTCAATCCAAAACACATTATTCAGCAACCAAATTCTCAATTGCAAATCGAGGTCCTAAGCTGTGGAATACAATATTAAATAATGAGCTAAAATCTAATTATTCTTTAAACCAGTTTAAAACAAAACTTAAGCAATTACTGATGATACATGAAAATGAATTAAAGTACTTCTAAAAAGCTTTTTAAACTAGCAAACAAAAACAAAAATTAACCTACTAATTACTCTTTAATATTATATTTAATATTATAAACAATAGTCTGCTATTGAAATGTATTTCTTATCTTATAAGTTTTGAATTTACAAACGATTTTTTAAGTTTTATTATTTGAAATACTAATTACTAAAAATATTGTAAAATTTTCTAATTTCAATTTTTATTGAAAAAAGTTATTGTAAATTCTTTTTGTAATATTAATACTTATATATCATCTTATTTTACTAATCAGTTCTTAAATATAAATACTCTTTGAATTACTAAATATTTTAAACGTTATATATTTATTTTTTACATTTTGTTAAAATATTTTATTTGATGAATATGCATTTTTTTGGGGGGGGCTTAATGATAAGATGAATTTTGTCTTCATCAAGCCCCAGTCATGTAAATATTTGTTTTTATAAATTACGAGTGTAAATTATTTTCAATCGGCAAATACAATACTAAATAAACATTCATCTTATTTTTTTTAACACTCATCTTATTTTTCTTTTTTTTTTTTTAACCTTTTCCAGTAAAATATGTACAATCTTTATCAGGAGTTAAAATTAATAAATAAATTTAGAGATATTTAAAATAATTTTTAAATGCGTTTATTTATTATAATACTCTTTAGATGTTAAGCAAGTTTTAACAATATTTTTTAATATATGTGAATATATATATATTTCTCAATATTTATTATTATGCAAAAACAAACAAACAAACAAAAAAAGCAAACAAAAGCTTCAAAAATTACATCAGTTTTCATCAGTATATATGAAATGTCAATATATACATTTCCTTAATTATTTTGTGGAATAGGTAATAATTTAAAAATATAAAAATTATATTATGCTATGAATTGAAAAAATTACTTCTTTTAGTTTTCTTTTAAAAGAAAAAGAATTCCAGTTATGCAAAAAATCAAAATGTTTTAAAACTATTTTGTTCCATAAAAAGGCTCCACGGTATTGAATGCAAGATTTGCCTATATTTGATTGAAAAATTGGTTGTTGGTTATGTTATATTATTTCTTAATATATATTTATTTTTTTCTTTCATTGAATATAAATTATGAAAAGAAACAGGACATGTATTAATTTTGCATTTTTTTTTTTTTTTTTTTTTTTTTTTTTTATTATACTTCACCTCCTCAAGGCCGAGAAGGCCACTACAGACGAGGAGGCTACTTATTTTTTGTGGCTATAACCCTCTCTCAACTCTATAACTCCGAAACACGAACCTTGGCGAACAAGGCCGCTGCGCAGAGAAACGAGTTGAGCGCGGTACTACCAGGGACGTGGTGGGGATCGAACTCGGAACCACTCGTTTATGAAGCGAGCGCTCTACCACTACACCACTACCGCATTTACCGCATTTAAACATACAACAAAGAACGTTAAATATATTTGCTTCCTAAATATTAAGAATATTTATTTTAAATAATAAAGGCCTGACATGAGTAAAACGATCTTTAATAAGACGTGCTACATGCTTCTGTTGTCAAAGCAAAGGCTATAACTTAGTTTTGTTGGAACTACCCCAGGCAATATTAGCATAGTTAATATGGCTGTGAATTAATGAGTAATATAGTTGAGTTGAAGTATGTTTATTTAAAATGCTTTTTGTTTTATATAGAATCCCAATACTTTTTTCAGTTTTATTATTTAGATTTCTAATGTGGTTTTTCCATGAAAGATTTTCATCCACAATAGTGCCTAAAAATTTAGTATAAGTTATTCTTTTTATATTAATTTTATCAATGAAAAGCGGCGGCATTTCACTTGGTAGTATATACTTTTTATAAGCTGAATGAAAAAGAATCCACTTAGTTTTTTCAATATTGAGTGAAAACTTATTTGACTTAAACCAGTCAGATGTTTTCTTTAGCTCTACATCTATGTCATTAAATAAATTATTGATGTTATTTTGGGATAAGAACTTTATATTTTTTATGTATGTTTGTGTTCTGTCTGAACCTCTGGCGCGGTGTTGACTCACCCGTAAGTTGATTTATGTTTGTTTGTGTTCTGTTTATACTCTAATGCAGCGTGAGCTCAGTAACTAACTACTTACTCCAACTACAAAACTTACACTCACCTTAGACTCCTGTATTTTGTTAGATGCGGTATTTTTCCTAATGTACTTCCAATATATCATGCCTGGTTTTCTCAAAGTACTGTTGCGGGAAGTGACTCCTTTTAACTACTTCTGGTCAGGTCAGGATAATCGAGATCAATCTTGCTACTGGTATCACGTAGCTCAGTAGCACCTGCCACAATCCCTGCTGCCTTGCAGAGTGTGCTCTTCTTAGGCTAAGGCTAGGAAAAATAAACTCCGACTAAAACTTCCCCTGCCTTGAGGCTCTTGGTTGAGTAAAGGCTAGAGATGGTGTCTCAATAAAAACACTCATCTTGGGCAGGTGTTAACTGCATCCAGCTAAACATCCCCTGCCTTGGGGCTCTTGGTTGAGTAAAGGCTAGAGATGGTGTCTCAATAAAAATAACCAACCTCGAACCCCTTCGTCATCTATTAGGCTGGCGTAGATGTAACCTGTGTTACATTGTTTCCTGCCTAGGATGATGAATACTGGATTTCCTTGACTCTACTCATAGAATTTTGCTTATGCCTCCTTGATAATGGCTATGCAACTCTTCCTGTTATCTCCATATGAGAGGGTACAGCTCTAAAACTCAGTTTAATGGTTCTGAGGCCGGCTGGTAGTAAGGATTCCCGAACTCTGTGGTAGCTTTCAGAGAGGCTGATTCCATCAACAGGTGCAAAATATCAGAGTACTAACAGTGCCATGTTGCGCATGGATGTTGTCCCTGTTAATGCTTTTGGTGTGCATTGTCAAGGCCATATAAGGAGCCCTTTGTCACGACTTAGGGTTAATTAACAGGACTGAGACAACTGCATAGCTCGTTGATTAGGAGGCTGTGCTTTATCTATGAATGAGTCAAGTTCTCATTAAACCCAAATCATGCCAAAGTAACCAAAAATTTAAAACCTAAAAACCCATCCCCACCACCTAAATATTTTAATATATCTTTTACAAATATTCGCGGTCTACGAAGCAACTTTCCATCAGTTGAGTCTTACCTCCTGCAAAATTCACCAGACTTGCTTGCACTCAGTGAAACAAATTTAAATTCTACAATTCCTTCTTCATATGTCAGTGTTGATGGGTACTATCCTTTCATTCGTAAAGACTCAAATAGCCACATGCTAGGTTTAGCGGTATGCATACGCATTAATTCTCCTATTTGTCGTGAAATCAGGTTCGAATCCTTTGACCATTCTTTTATGTGCTTTCGCCTAGCACCTCTATCAACTTTCTCTTTTTTTTTATCGTTCTCCTTCTTCCCATGATTGCACTATCTTAGATGTTATCTCTGATCAAATTGACCATGCCCTTGCTCTTTACCCATCTGCCAATAATGTTGTTGTTGGTGATTTTAATGCCCATCACACTGAATGGCTTGGCTCTAACACTACTGATCCTGCTGGTACAAAAGCCTTTAACTTCTTAGATAGTTAACTTTGTGAATCGTTTTCATGACAACCCTAATCATTTACCTTCACTCCTTGATTTATGTCTTGTCTCTTACCCTAGCTTATGTTCAGTTTCTCCCTTTTCTCCCTTAGGTGGTTCTGACCATGCAACGATCTCTATAAATCTTTCTTCTTGTACTTCTTTTTTAGGCTCACCTTATCATCGCACCACCTACTACTACCCGAAAGCTGACTGGGATTCTTTTCGTGATTTTCTTCGTGATGGACCTTGGGCTGATGTTTTTTCTCTCTCAGCTGACAAATGTGTCTCCTACGTAACCTCCTGGATTCAGGCTGGAATGGAAGCTTTTATTTCTTCGCGTCGGTTTCAAGTCAAGCTTCATTCTACTCCATGGTTTTCTCCTTCTTGTGCGGCTGCTATATCCAATCGTAATCATTTTTTTCATCTTTTTCAAAAGAACAACTCTCTTGAGAACAAACGGCTATTTATTATTGCAAGAAATCGATGTAAAAAGGTCGCTTTCTGATGCTAAACTCCATTATTCTCAGTTCACTAAATATCGCATCTTATCGCAAAAGTTAGGCTCTAAAGACTTTTGGAAAATCTTCAACAGCATTATTAACAAGGGTAGATCTAACATTCCATCTCTCATTCATGGGACTGATCTTATTACCTTTCCCAAGTATAAGGAAGAACTATTTGCAAAGAACTTTTCTTCTAATTCCACTCTTGAATTTTATGGACATTCCAGTCAAACAGGTTGACCCATTGTTAGACATTCAAATCACTCCGGCTTCTGTTGCTAAAGTCATATCTCAATTAAACTCGTCTACAGCTTGTGGTCCAGACAACATTCCTGTCACAGTCTTGCAGAATTGTTCTCCAGAACTTTCTTCAATTCTCTCTAAACTATTTAACAAGTGTTTGACTGAGTCTTGTTTTCCTGCTTGTTTGAAAATGGCATCTGTGGTTCCAATATTCAAAAACTCTGGAGTAAATTCTGACCCCTCCAATTATCGTTCGATCAGTCTTCCTTCTGTTATTAGCAAGGTTTTTGAGTCTTTGATCAACAAATTCCTCACATCTCATCTTGAGTCAAATAAACTACTGTCAGACAATCAATACGGTTTTCGAGCCTCTCGCTCTACGGCTGACTTGCTAACTGCTGTAACTGAAAGATTTTATTGTGTATTAGATGGAGGCGGTGAGGCTAGGGCTATTGCTCTCGACATATCTAAAGCTTTCGATAAAGTTTGGTATGCTGGTCTTCTCCATAAGCTTGCTTCATATGGTGTTTCTGCGAAAGTTTTTGAGATTATCAAATCATTTCTTTCTGACCGGTTTATTAAAGTCATCCTTGATGGCCAACACTCTTCTTTATTTCCAGTAACTTCTGGGGTTCCCCAAGGTTCCATCTTGGGCCCTGTTTTGTTTCTTATCTACATAAACAATCTTCCTGACAACCTTTCATCTAAAGTAGCTCTTTTTGCTGATGACTCAACTTTATACTCCTGTCTTGACAAAAAGTCTTCTATTTTCGATCGCCTAGAACAAGCAGCGGATCTTGAATCCGATCTCACTTCAGTAATAGATTGAGGTTCACAGTGGCTTGTGAATTTCAACTCTAAAAAAACCCAATTGCTTACTGCAAACAACTACCGTAATATGGTCAACATTCCTATATTAATGAATGGCAATCCTCTTACTGAGTCGTCCTCTTAACGTCTTCTTGGATTATCGCTTACTACTGACCTTTCATGGAAACCATATATACAATCAATTGCTAAATTAGCTTCTGCTAAGGTTGTTTCTCTTTATCGTGCTCGGCATTTCCTTACTTCTGATTCCATTCTCTACCTCTACAAATCTCTTATTCGTTCCTGTATGGAATACTGTTGTCATATTCGGGCTGGTTCTTCTAATGATTCACTTTCTCTTCTTGACAAGGTCCAAAAATGCATTGTAAATGTTATTGGACCTGGACTATGTGCTAAGCTTGAACCTCTTTCCCAACGTCGTAAGGTTGCATCTCTTTCTCTTTTCTACAAATACTATCATGGTCACTGCTCAAAGGAGTAATCATCTCTAGTTTCATCAACTAAAATTCATTCTCGTTTTACTCGTCACTCAACTAAGTCTCATTCGTTTACTGTATCTGTCCCTGCATGCTCTAAAAACTTTTATTCATCTAGTTTTTTTCCCCGCACTTCAATCCTTTGGAACTCTCTCCCATCTTCATGTTTTCCTGACTCATACAACCTTCAACTTTTCAAGTCTTCTGTCAACCGTTTCCTTGCTTTATAACTCTGTTCTATTTTTTCCTAGTAACTCTCAACTTAATAGTGGTTGCTTGCAGCCTTGTTGGGAGTGAATGCAAATAAAAAAAAAAAAAAGAAAAGATTTGTATCGTCAGCATACATTATTTTCATTAAATTAGAAGTTTTATAGAGGTCGATAATATAAATTAGAAGTAGCAGTGGTCCAAGTATGGAACCCTGGGGATTCCACAGGATATATCTAAAGCAGTATTTGTTAAGTGTGTATCAATATGCATAAATTGTTTACGATTATTTAAGTAACTTTTTAATAACATTAAGACTTTACCAGTGATGCCGTAATGTTCTTATATTTTTATGAGAATGGCGCGATCAATAGTATCAAAAGCTTTAGATAGATCTATAAAAATACCTAAAAGAAATTGTGATTTTTCGAAGGAGTCAGTAATAATTCTTGTTAGTTGAAGTACTGAGTGTTCTGTAGAGTTGTATTTTTTGAAAACTGTACCGATTGTTGTAAGGTATATTATTTTGAGAGAGATGATTAAAAATTCAATCAAATAAAAATCTTTCAAGAATTTTGGAAAAAACTGACAAAACTGAAATTGGACGATAATTCCCAACATTTGTTAGTTCACCGTCTTTATATATAGGGGTCACTTTTGCAACCTTTATTTGGGCCGGAAAAATTCATTGACTTAATAAATAATTAAAAACATTAAATAGAGTATTCTTTATATTATCGTATGACTTAATAACAATGTTTCCATTAAAATCATCTAGGCCATTTGCTTTATTGGGCTTAAGCATTTTAATAGCATTTTCAAATTCTGAAAATGATAGTTCAAAGGCACTTAGACCAGAGGTTAAAGGAAATTCATAATTATTGATTGTATTTATCATATTTGGAATGCTTTTGAAAGATTAGGTCTAACAGATACAAAGAGTTTATTTAGTTCACTTGTTATTTCTTTAGGACCATCTATAATTTTATCATTAATTTAGTTTTAGGTAGAGAACTCGATTTAAAGTTTTGTTTGCCCGTGATTTCACTTATAATTTGCCAAGTGCGTTTTGAATTTATGTTTCTCTAGCAAATTGAAATAGTATTTTTCTTTTTGCATTTTTTTTTTTATTATTTTCAAATTGTTTTGTATAATTTTTGTATATTGTTTTGTTTTCAATTGTTGTGATTTTTAAGTATTTTAAATAAAGTTTTTGCCTAATTTTTGAAGACTTTCTGAGGTCTTTATTGATCCACGGTGATTTAAGGCTTTTATTTGATTTAATTTTTTTAATTTTCGGGAAATTTGTGTTATAGATATCATAAAATGCTTTGAAGAATGAGCTATAGACTACGTTTGCTTCTAATGTAGAGTCAATATTTTTCCAGGAATAGTAGAATCGTTAAATGATTCGATATTTGATTCATTGAAAAAACGTTTGATGAAAAGTTGTTTTTGCTGTTGTATTATTTCGGTAACAAGATTTAGAGAAAAGAAAATAAGGAAATGATCAGAAACGCCATTTTTTATTATACCTATTTTAAGCAAATAGTTCAAGATATCGGTTGTTATTATGTTATCAATTACGGAAGCTGATGTTTCTGTTACTCTAGTTGGCCTGTTTATTAATGGAATTGCGCCGTTCTGAAATAAACTGTCATAATATGTTTTTATGTTGTTATTAGTTTGATATTTAAAACAATTTAGATATATGTCTCTAATTAAATAGTTAAGTTTTTTTTCCTTTAAACCTTTTCTTAAAATATTATTAAATAAGAATGTATTAAATTTTTTTATGCCAGATGGCGGGCTATA
>NC_061156.1:54010157-54027657 GCF_022113875.1 Hydra vulgaris | reverse complement strand
AAATGCTGTTTTGTTAAAAAAATAGAATGAAGAAAAAATTATTTTTAACTTTTTTATTTTTAATTTGCTTCTACTCAGAGATTTAAAGTTTAAATTAAAAAAGTGCTTTTGACGTCGAATAAAAAATATTGGCGCAAAAGAGCAAATGATCGTGCTTCTATTCATAAGCAAATGATCATACTTCTATTCAAAAAACAAACTTTGATCCGCTTTAAACAATCTAAAAAACAACAAAAGTGCGGGCTTTGATAATATCAGTAGCTTTGTCGTAAAATCAGTATTTGATATCGTTGAACCATCATTGCACCACATCTTCGATCTTTCGCTAAAATCAGGCATTGTCCCGGATAAACTTAAAATTGCTCGATTCACCCCTATTTTTAAATCTGGAGATGATTTTGATACTAATAATTATAGACCTATATCAGTTTTGCCATGTTTTTCCAAATTACTAGAACGCGTCATGTTTAATAGACTTTACAATTATTTGACGGAAAACAATTTTTTATACGGTAAACAATTTGGATTTAAAAAAAACCACTTAACCGACCATGCTATAATTGAGCTAGTTAATCAAACATCTAATGCTTTTAGTAATGATTGCTTTACGCTAGGAGTTTTTATTGATCTTTCTAAAGCTTTTGATACCGTAAATCACGACATTCTTCTAAAAAAACTCGAAGTGTATGGAGTAAAAAATAATAACTTACTTTGGTTTAAAGATTATTTATCAAACCGAAAGCAATATATTCAGCATGAAACAACAAAAACAACAAATAGCGCCATAACTTGCGGGGTTCCCCAAGGCTCGATCTTGGGACCATTATTATTTTTACTCTATATAAATGATTTATATTCAACATCAAACTTATTAAATTTAATCTTGTTTGCGGATGACTCCAATTTGTTTTATTCGCATATAGACATTAGGACACTTTTTAACATAGTTAACAAAGAATTACATAAAATAAATGAGTGGCTTAGGTGTAACAAACTCTCTTTGAATGTCAAAAAAACCAAGTTCATCCTATTTCATAAACCAAAAAAAACGAAAATGTTCCTCTTAAACTACCTGATCATATACTACAAACTTGGTTTGAATACAAATAAAATACGACGTATTCTTATTGAGAAAATGAAGATTGCAAGAAATTCCGGAAAATATGCAGTTTTAGCATATGATAAACTGATTGTGAAGGAGTTAAATCGGAACACTAAATAAGTATCTTTATTCTTTTTTTTCTTTACCAAAACCGCAAAATATTTTCACCAAAACAAAGTCTCATTTTCAATATTAAATATTAATATACGAAGTCTTAACAAAAACTTTGAAAATTTTAAATTTTTACTTGACGAAATAAAACACGATTTCGGCATTATTTGTTTTCAGGGACTTGGTGTAAATGTGAAAAAAATCCACAATTTGAATTAAAAAATTATACATCTGTTCACCAACCGAGTAAAATTCATGCCGGAGGAGGCGTAAGTGTTTATATCCACAATTCAATCGACTTTATTTTGCGTAGGGATCTTAGTGTGAATGAAACAGATTGTGAGTCATTATGCATAGAATTAGTTAATAAAAACTCTAAAAACATAATCATAAATACTATTTATTATTATTTTATTTATTTAACACCCAATTTACAAGGTAAAAAGAAAAAAATAAGAAAGTTATTTCGGATGACTTTGCTTAAAAACGTTTTCTTCCAGAATTTGCTTGAAAACTCCTCTTTGCTCTTCCGTTATATTCAAACCTAGCACCCAATTTTTTCATAAATGAAATAACATCAATAAAACTGTATTAAATAAGGTAAGTATGCATGCATACACAACCCTCAAAACTAGTAAAACAACAGTGAGTAATTATTAAGTTTTCGACCTTAAAATGTTTTAGGTTGGCATCAGATTACAATCGGCAAACATTTTTACAAAGGTTTTACTATAAAAGATAAAAACGCAGTCAGCAAAAAATTGCCAACCTCAGGCATTTTTATGTTTTTGCTTGGTTATATATATATATATATATATATATATATATATATATATATATATATATATATATATATATATATATATATATATATATATATATATATATATATATATATATATATATATATATATATATATATATATATATATATATATATATATATATATATAGGTGTGCGTCTGGTGAACCTCTCTTATGCAAACTTGGAGCATTGAATATATACAAAATTAACATACATCTTGTTTTACAGTTTATGTACAAAATAAAATAAATAATACTAATATAAAAAGAGAAAATTTTATAGACTTTCTAGGTGTGGTCTTGGATGAAAATTTGTCGTGGAAGCTCCATATAAACACTTTAGAGAGAAAGCTCTCAAGAAATATTTCATTAATGTATAAAGCAAAACCTTTCCTAAATATTATTTCCTTAAGAAGTTTATACTTTTCATTAATACATAGTCATCTAAGCTATGGTAACATGGCCTGGGCAAGCGCAAACTGTACTAAGCTTAAAAAACTCTACAGTAAACAAAAACATGCCTGTAGAATTGTCTTCGGAGTAAGTAAAAAAGCGTCTGGTGAACCTCTCTTATGCAAACTTGGAGCATTGAATATATACAAAATTAACATACATCTTGTTTTACAGTTTATGTACAAAATAAAAAATCTCCGCCGATATCTCAACCCTATTTTAGCGAAATAAGTCATAAATACCCTACTAGATTCTCACATAACAACTTTGTCATCCCAAAATTTACATTAAAGTTAAATTCATACTCAATCCAACACCGCGGACCTTATTTGTGGAAAATTTTTCCCCAGATTGTTTCTATCAAAAGAAATACACTTGAACAGTTCAAATCTGAATCAAAGCGTTTTTTATTATCTACGGACTTAAATTTTCTTTTTCTTTTTTAGTATAAAATAAACTAGCACAATTTATTTCTTTTATTTGTTTTAACTTTTACTTGTTCTAAATTTATTTTACTAAACGAATTTATATATAAACAGTTATATCAATTGTAAAACGTAGTTTTTCACATTTTTACATATTTTATCACAAACAATTTATCACGATTTTATATATTTTGTTGTAAAAAACGACCTGTAATGAAGTCACTATGGGGCTCGGTGATAAGACAAACTGATGTCTTCTTCTTGCTCCAGCCATTTGTTTTATTATTTATGTTATTTTATAAATTGTAACTTTCTACGGCAAAAAATTGAAAAAAAAAAAAAAAAAAAAAAAAAGTTGCAGCACTAATTTTTACAAAACCAAAATTAAAAAAAAGTTGCATATATAAAAAAGATTATGTAGCTAAGATACGCAGCCATTTTAAGATCTCTGAAATTTCTTATGAACTTTTTGAACATGCGCTCAAAAACATAACGCTTGTATTTGACTGTGCATAATTATAGGTTTTTAAGATTTTTGAGCCCTAATGACAGTTTTGGGGGGAGGAGTAGGCAGAAGTGGCAGAGTCTTTAGCCACACAAAAATTCCTTGATCCATCGCTCGGCAGTTTATTAATTTTTGTTAAATTCATTTATTATAAAGAAGTGCACAACTTTGGAACACTTCAAACCAAATCGCACTTATGTATGCTTGCACCCAGGGCCCGATCTAGAACAGCACGGACTATAGACACAACACAATTTGGGGGCCCCTTGTCAAAAAATTATGTGAACAAATAAATGTGTCCTCATTTATCAAACCCTGAAGGCCGAAAGTTTGAGTTGACCTATGACCAGCCACCCAGAAATTAACCCGGATTGATAGCTTTCGAAATCAGACGTCGCGTCCACCAAGGAGATTATCTGTATAAAAATTGATATCACAAAAAATTGTACAATTAAGAAATTTTTTCAATATTTATGAACAAACTTTTGAATACATAACTAAATGATTGTCATCTTTTACCATGCTACATCCATTTTTTTTAGACAGCCATTGTTCCCAAGCTTGTTCTCAATTAAAATCACAAAGAAACACTTTACAACCTATTTCAAAAAACAATATTTAAATTACCCAAGCAAATTATCAAAGCAAGAATAAGTATAATCGAAATGAAAATAAATATAATAGAAGCTACAAATAAATATAATAGAAGCTACAAAAAATATAATAGAAGCTACAAATGAATATAATAGAAGCAACAAATAAATATAATAGAAGCTACAAATAAATATAATAGAAGCTACAAATAAATATAATAGAAGCTACAAATAAATATAATAGAAGCTACAAATAAATATAATAGAAGCTACAAATGAATATAATAGAAGCTACAAATAAATATAATAGTAGCTACAAAAAAAGTTCCATTTCAAATAAAAAGTATTTTTTCTGGAAATAAAATTAGAGAAATTTATTTTGTATCACTAAATAGCAATATTTACATGTTTTACCCTGAAAAAATAAAAGTCATGTTCATTTCAATATTTGAATAGTAAATAAGAATTTTGGTTGAAATAAAAAATTCTATTTTTTGATACACATAAATTGTCATAAGTGCTTATGCAATAACTTCTGTAGTTCATATCATGTTATTCAGTAGTAGTAGCAAAAGATTCAGTAGTAGTATCAAGAAAAGCCGAGCTCACACTCATACTGCAACAGCAGTTTCCTTTGTAAGATTTTTTTTCTTATTGTAAGATCTTGATATACAAACAACAATAAATTGTTAAGATATGGATCATAAAATATGGAGAATTAAATCCTTCTTAGAGTCTAAATTTAATCAATCCATTTTCAAACTTTGTTTCCATTTATTTATCTCAAATCAAAGACATTCTTGATCTATCATGGATCTGCGAAGCTTTTGTCTAGCTATTTTCATACGATTTGCAACGGTCTCATCTCTTTTCATCACGTTTATTTTCTACCGCAAAATAATTTAAGAATTTAATCATAAAAATTAAAATTGTATAAAACTTTGTTTATATAAATATTTTAAGTTTTGTTGCTATTTGGGTTCGATATGTTTAGAACTATTTTTGAAGGTTCAGTTTAATTCACGGACGGACGTTCATTGTAAGTACAATGAAGATACTTGTGCCCGCTGGGAAGACTATTTGTCAAGACAGGAATATAATGTTGATCTTCAACAAATAGAACCACTTTTGATTTAAGGTTGTCAGGAGGATCATTAATACACTATAAAAAACGCTATTTACCCCAAAAATTTACACAATATTTTTATCAATGAAATTAAACAAAAAAAATACTTTGTTTCAAAATATTTAGATGCAATTCTCGAGGAAACCACATTTTGAATATTTGAGAACAGAAAAACTTAAAATTAACGTAGTGTTTAATAAGACCGGATTATATCTAAGCAAACAGATTATATCTAAGCAGATTATATCTAAGCAATAAATGTCCTAACCTAACTTTATTACTTATTTATGAATATGTCTTTATGCGGTAGTGGTGTTGTGGTAAAGTGTTCGCTACACAAGCAAGAGGTTCCAAGTTAGATCTCCACCACGTTTCTAGTAGAACTGCGCTCAACTCGTTTCTCCGCGCAGCGGCTTTGTTTGTCAAGATTCGTGTTTCGGAGTTGAGAGAGGATTGTTATTCACTGATAATCAATCAATTACACGCAATACAGAATAAAAAAATTCTTTACAAATGATGTGTTAAAAGCCTGCAACACATTTGGTTTAAACTTCGTTCAGTGCATGATAAATGGCAAAAAAAAAAAAAATCCACGCAACCGATTGAAGACCTGCAGGCTGATGTAATGTCAATATTGAAAGAAACGTTACAGTTTTGGAATTTTAAAGAAAAGAGAGACTCGTTAAAAAATTTTATGGAGGAAATTGTTTTGAGAAGTTTGATTCAATAATTTGTGAAAAACGCAACAGCTGGTTATTCCATGTAGTTAATAACTGCGAGAGCCGTGTCGTTTTAGCTTTTAATTTATTTAGTGACAATTTCATTATTATTTATTTTACCTGTAAAATATTCCCTAGTGATAAAAAGTAAATATAATAATTAAAACTATTAACTTAAAAAATTTTTTTTTATCAAAACTTTTAACTGATTTACTTTTTAATTAGAAGAAATAATTTAAATTTTTATTTATTGCCTGTTTCGCGGCCTCTAGGGTGGAATGGAAGAAGCAAACTTGAGTCAAGCTCGACTTGAACTTTGCATTGCAACCAATAGCGACAGAGTATAGATTTTCCGCTCATAAAATACTCTGCCGCTATTGGTTACACAGTAAAGTTCAAGTCAAACTTGACTCAAGCTTGCTTCTTGCGTTCCACCCCTAATTCGACCGGCCTGCAGGGTAATGTATCAAAAAATGTACCCATTCTGCCACTGGTCTTACTGTACTTACTTTGTATATAAATTTATATATTGTATTTATATATTTGTGCTTTTATGTTTTTTTTTAGGTTCTAACGATAAGATCTTTTTTTATTATATATGACATTAGGGGTGGAATGCAAGAAGTGAACTTGAGTCAAGCTTGACTTGAATTTTACATTGCAACCAATAGCGACTGAGTATGGGTTTTCCCCTCAAAAATACCGTTATTGGTTACAAAAAAAAGGTCAAGTCGAACTTAACAAAAGTTTGCTTCTTGCATTCGACCCTAGGGATCTTCTTTGGATTTATATTGTTGTTTTATGACACGATTTGATGCACAATAATTTTTTTTTGTTTCTGTCTTAATGTAAAAAAGTTGTAAACTTGTAAAAGATTTTGATGATAAGATCATTATGCTCCTCTATCAGAAGCCTTGTTTGTTTTAATAAACGATGACAAATGTAAATAAGCCAACAAAAAAAAAATAATAATTTATTTGTTCTAAAAGCATCGTAAAGGTCAACTTTCTATGATTAGGACTAAGAGATTGACAATTTATGAAAAAGCAAGTAAGGAAGAATATTTTTGTTGGTTAAAAAAAATGGCGAACACTGGGTGTGTTCAATAAGTTTGGTGAACTTTAGGTGTTATGTCTAAAAAAATTGCAAACACTTGGTGTTTTATCTTATGTATATAACTACTACTGGTTAAGAAACTATTAAAATGTCATAATATATGTCATAAAAATGTCCTATAACTATTAAAATGTCGTTATGTCATAAATGTCGTAACTTAACTAAACCTTCAAGCGAGTTCTATTATCGTTTTGACGCAAAACGATAACACATTTACCATATTGTTACCATCATCTGCCATAACTTAAGAAACCGTTTTGTAATCAAGTACTTCTCATGCTGTTTTAACTTTGCTTTTCTTTCATATGCCGAGGCCTGCCCAGCGCTTTTGTGATGCCCTGGTCCGAAAGTTTACTGGATGCCCTGTCTTACGTTAGGACTTAAAATGACAAATACCAAATAAATTAGTATACTTATTTTTTGGTTGTTTTCATAAAAAACCAAAAATCACGTTTAATTAATTTTGGTTTTTAAAAAAAAATTATTGTAAAAATAAGTCTTAATATCGAACGCATTTTCTTGGCCTTCTTAGCGGCAAAAATAACTACTGATTCAATTGATAGGATCATCAAGTTGCACAATTGCTCCTGGTCCATTGTGAAACGAAGCTATTTGGTCCATTGTGAAACGAAGATATTTGAAACGGGCAATATTTGAAAGATTCTTTCTTTGTATAAACTTCATTTAGATGTTCGATAGGTTTTTTGCTGCCTAGAATATTTCTTCTTATGGAAAAAAAAATGCAAAACTTCATCAGAAAATTTGTTTTTACATAAGTCTTCTGGGTAACGTTTTGCCAGATTCTCAGCTTTTAAACTATTTTAAACTACATATTTCTTTGTCTGATTGAGATTTCTGTAAAAAACAAACGAAGGTAAACTTGTTACATTCCTCTTACTTTACTTTAAATCTTGATTTATTTAAATCAAGTTGTCGAGTGCAACATTAAAGACATTAAAGTCAAAAGTTTTTTGATGCTTTTTTGTGGTTGTAACTAGCAGTTTCATCAGGGAAGACATTCTTTTTTTTGCGTTCTCTTCACAGCAAACATAACTTCTTTAAATTTCAAGATCTTTGCAACTTCTAATGCCTCTATAAAGTATAATTAGGTCCCAAGACAAAAGAATTTGAGCCAGATCTGTCAAAAGGCCAATTCAAAATCTTTACTACATCATCAAGAGTGAGTTAGGTGGATTAAAGCTGAAGACTTACATTGTTAACTACCATCGAAAATGTAAACAAAGAAGTAGTGAAAACAAAAAATTCAAAAAAATTCGTCTATTTAGTTAGATATTGCACTTCATTACTACTTTCACCTGGAAGGTCTAACTCTTTTCGACGACGTAATGATTTAAACTTTTTTTTTTCTAGTAGCTTGACTGCTTCAATCCATACCCAGTGGGCACCCGACGTCAATCCGACGTCGGATTTACGTACGATTTTCATCAGCGATGTCAAAAGACCTATTCCGACGTTGTTCCGATGTCAGTAAAATGACGTCGGGCAATGTCTTTATCTCAACATCCCCTGACGTCGTTTCGATGTATTTTGACGTTGTTCCGACATCTTATAAAAGACGTCCAAAAAACGTCGCAGTACTGACATCGATCCAACGTCGATAAAAAGACGTCGGGCAACGTCATAATATTAACGTACTCCGATGTCTTTTGACGTCTTTCGACGTCAATCCAACGTCTTAAAACGACGTCGGAACAACGTCGTAAGACATCGCTGATGAAAATTTAATCCAAACCCAACAATATGCGTGCAATTGCGCTCTTCAATAATTATGTGAACTAAGCGTGTTTTTTTGAAATAAGTCTGAATAAAGGTTGATAAAACATCATGAGGTTTTGTATGATGCACTAGCATAGTTTTTTAACTATTAACAATTTCGAGTATACATTTTTTATAATATATAACTATTCGTTTTAATATTTATATAATATTTAAACAAAATTATTTCTTAACAAAGTAATATTTCCCAAATAGCTACAAGTATAATTTACTAAATAAACGCATTATTTAATAAGCCCTTGTGGTGTAGTGGTTAGCGCGTAGGATTCAGTATCTAATAGACCGAGGTTCGATTCCTGCCAAATGCAACGTTTTGTTAGTTTTCAAAAAACACGTTGGATTTACATCGGAATGCCGAACTCGCGAGATGTCAGTTTATCCGACGTCAAATAACATTTCCATTTCCAACGTAAATCCAACGTCGATCCGACGTCGAGATCCGACGTCGCTCGACGTTCGTCGACGTCGAAATGCCCACTGGGTAAGCTCCATTGTGTAACAGAAAGTTTGCTTAATGATTAGTCTGTTTTCTCCTAAAGAATCTTTCAACAAACTGGGCTGCAACTAAACAAATTGTATAGCTTTTAAATATTTCCTAAATAGGATTTTGGAAGTTTAAACTGTGAGCAGTGCAAGAAATGAAAATTGCTTGTTGATTATTCTGCCTAATTTAAGCATCAACTTTATTGTAAATGGCTGCCATATTAGCGCCATTGTCATTGTCGAACTCAATCTCTTCCAACTCTTTTAATATCAACTTTGTTATATCAGATCTTTTCTTCTTTTCAAGTAGTTCTAATTTAAAGAACTTTTCTTTGACTTTCCACAGATGTTTATCACTGAAATATAAAAGACGAAAAATAAAAGTAATTTGACCGCTGTGGGACGAATTAGGAGTGCTGTCCGTGATGATCGTCGAACATATGGATTTTTTGATTTAATTCGAATAAATTCTAAAACCGTTATACTCGATCAATTCATTCTGCAGTTTTCAGGATAAGTAATAAGCTTGCATACGCTTTTTTTCTTCTTGGTTCTTATCAAAAAATTTCCATTTCCATTTTTGAACACTTTTTGATTGGATTCTAATTGTTAAACAAAAATTATCAAAAATAGTAATTCATACTTATATCCAATTAAAACTTATAATTTTCATTTTTAAGTTATAAATAAAAATTGCAAAATATAATTTAAAATTTAAAAACAATATTCTTACACCTAAACGCTAAATTTCATAAAAAATTATGAGCTCTAGAATGCATTATAAAATTACTTTCCATTCCTTTGTTTTATCTCCAATTTTGTTTTATCTCCAACATAACTTTTACATGCCGTTAAATAACAAAATAATCTTTACTATATTAAGCAAACAAAAGACCAATGAAAAGGTGTACGTTCAAATGGAAAATAACCTTATAAAGTAATAATTATCCTATTTTAAATGTAAACAGAGTTGAAAAGGAGAATGAAATTATTACACAAAGTTAGCTTAAGCTTTGAATATGTTATTACCCAGTAAGCACAAAGACGTTTAAAAGACGTTTTAAAGATGTCTTTAAGAAGGTCTAAAAGGCGCACTTGTAGACGTCTAGATCATAAGGCTAAAAGACGTCTAAATGAAGACGTCTTTATACAAACGCGTTTTAGACGTATTTTAGACGTTTTTTTCAAAATAAATTTGAGTACATGACGTAACATTTTCGCGTAGTACGTGGTATATATTCATTGTATTTATAAAATCATATATTGTTATAATTTCGTATATACAAGATATACATAGGAACCAGCAATCAAAATAATATTGCTGTAATCACCACAAACGGTTGATGCATTAAGGATGAAAATAATATATAACAATAACAAATATATATCAAAACAGTAATTAAAACATTTATAACTTACATTTTGTTATAATAAAATTTAACGTACGTAGTTTTAGCTAATTTTTGACCGCATACTTGAATTATTATATGGCTTGTGGGTGTATAAAAACTAAAAATACTGGTAATTAACTTATATATTATTCTTGCCATTTTCACTTATTATCATGATCAGTCAACTATCTATTAAAAAAGCAAAATAATTATTAATAAAAAAAAGATATATTAATATTATAGCAATTATTTTAGTGATTCCTGTGACAACAATTTTAGCAATTGTGTAAAAAAGTAATTTAATTTAAAGTAATTTACACTTAAAACTTAAACAAATTATTGAAAATAATAAAAACTATGTTTTTACTTTGAATATACGACATCTACTTAACGCGTAATGACAAAGCCGTCAAAAAGAAGTCATAATGACATATTTATAAACAGGTCTCAGAAAAGACGTCTTTTAGCCTTGATCTAGACGTCTTTTAATGCGTCTTTTATACTATTTATTATGCGTCTTTTAAACGTCTTTTTATCTTTTAAAAAGACGCCTTTTAAACGTCATTTTAAAAACGCATTTATAAAAGACGTCTAAAAGATGTCTTCAAAACGTCTATAAAAGTTCGTCTTTACCTAGACTAGTTTTAGACGTCTATAAGTGTCTAAAATGCGTCTTGTGCTTACTGGGTAAATTCATAAACAGTTTTGCGATTTTAAATATTTTTTACTTTAAGTTTTTTTTTATATTAGTTTTTCACAAATTATGTTATGTTATATATGTTGTTATGATATATTTATATAATGTTTTTGTAAAATATGTTTTAAATAATGAACAATAATATAACTAAATTTGTCTTCTTTTTGTTCTAACGATTGATTTTATATAAAGGAAATATATAAACTCTAACCATATATTTTATTATTTTTAACATTTTTGTAAAAAAACTTTTTGTATAAATAAATTTGTTCTTGAACAACAACAAAAAAAAAAATATCTTAAATTTATGAAAATTAACTAGTATATTACTTACTAAAAAAATAAAATAAAAATATTAAAATTAGAAAGCAATCCAACTATTACCGATAAAGTCCCTATCCCAATGATATATCATATAACTAGATGTCTAACTTTATTCCGTAAAAGTGAAGCCGCTTTTTGCCCTTTTTAGAAATGGCGAATTAAATTTGTAAACAAATATTTTTAACTTTTCTTTTCTTAAATGAAGTAAACATATTTTAAATTTAAATACTATTAAGTGGAAATAATGATTCTGGTAAAAAAATAATTTATGATTCCTTAACTCCTTTTTGATTAAAAACGGATTAAAGTTTTAAACAGGAAAGTAAAACGTCTTACTATTTTGAAACATTTTTATGAATTCAAATACTTTTTAATAAACATAGGCTCATAAATTGTTAAAACGTTTTAAAATGTTAAGGACTCCAGATTTGAAAGTCACAAAAAGATTGCTTTATCGTAGTTTTTGGTATCCAGGAACTCTT
Organism: Hydra vulgaris; assembly: GCF_022113875.1. Taxonomy (NCBI): domain Eukaryota; kingdom Metazoa; phylum Cnidaria; class Hydrozoa; order Anthoathecata; family Hydridae; genus Hydra; species Hydra vulgaris. The sequence goes on along the minus strand of NC_061156.1, from coordinate 54,015,529 downwards.
AAAAAATGTAAATAAGTTTATGGACTACTTGTAGGAAAAAAAATTAAGACTTTTAGGTTAGAGGAACAATAATTTTTTGAACCCGGTGTTGCGTTAAATAAGTAGCCCGTTTAAAAAGTAGACAAAATGTAATATTTGCGCATGCGTTAGTATACGGATACTTATTTAACGCCTATAGGCGTTAAATAAGTAGCTCGTTAAAAAAGTAGACAAATTGAGCAATCAAGGCATAATTCGTTTAGCCAAACTTTATGTCAAAATGAAACATTAACGTTGTCAAGGTAAGTGTTACAATGTTATTTTACAACCAATTTACGCTTTATCTATATCATTAACTTTAGTTACGCTTTATCTATATCATTAACTTTAGTTAATAAAAATAAATTAAAAAAATTAAGGCACGATTAATTTTTCTATCACAAAAAAAAAAAACTTAAAAATGGATAGAAACGAAACCGCATATTTTTGTAGCTTGTATTTAAAATAACAATTTTTTTTTGTTTAAACATTGGTAACGTCGTTTTATATGCATAAATTTTTTTTTCCTTTAAAAAAAAATGATGTTACGGTTAGGATAATTGCTGATAGATATTATTTTAATGATGTATTCTTCTTTGGGATGCTTTTTGCGACGCGTGTTTATTTTGCAATACTTTAGAAAAAGTGCTCGGTAGCAAAGTTGTTAAAAAGGCCAAAGGAAGCATGGCCAAGGCCAAAAGTTACAAAGTTAAGGATAAGGCCAAGAGTTTTAAGGTCGAGGTCAATAACAAGAATTTTAAACATTTTCAAGGCCAAAGACTTAAATTTTTGCCTAACGTTAAAGCCAATTATTAACCAAACTGTAGGTAACAATTGCTCTGACAATAAACCACATGTAATAAAAATAAACCAAGGTTATGCGCAAAATTCTACGAAGTCAATAGGAAAAATACTTGTAGATATATATGAAAGCTAAAAACAAAAATACATAAAAAGAAGGAATAAAAACCTTTAATTCTTTAATTATATGTATTTTTTTTGAAGGCCTAGGCCGAAACAATAAAGGTCAAGGCCAAAATTTTTACGGACAAGAGTTTCAAGGCCAAACCAAGACCAAAGCCTTTATTTTTAGCCTTAAGGGAAGACCAAGGCCAAGAACTAACAACTCTGCTTTTTAGTTACTAAGTTTTCGTTTGGTATGGTAGCAATATCCTGACCTGATCTGAGAATTCTTTACTTTATTTTGAAAAATACTTTGCAAAAATTAAGAATAACAAAACGTTAGTCATCTTGCTCTGGGTTCCCCTATACTTATTTAAATTTCAAAAGATCTTAATAGGATAGTTTGACATGTGACAAATATCTCATAATAATCCTACAAGGTGTGAAAATGTTTCAGATAAGTGTAATGTTATTATGTTTTAAAGGAATATTAATTGAAAGTTAAAATGAGTTTTTTTAATCTAAATTTTGTCATTTTACTTTAGAAAAGTTTCTTGTTAAAAAATCAATAATAAGATTCCAAGGCATCATACTAAACTATTGAAAAAGTAAATATTTTAAAGAGTTGTTTTGTAGCAATAGCAATACGAATAAAGCAGCCTACGTTAGGAGTATTTTTAAAAAAATTAATAAAATTTTCGCAGCTGATAGAAAATGCTCAGTGAAAAGTTCTTTAACAAAAGTTTTTGATTAAATATTTAAAGTAGCGATACTTTAATAAAGTATAGTGTCTTAAAATTGAATAAACAATTTACAATTTTTTAAAAAAGCTTCCTTAATATGTTCAGTTTAAAAACTTTATATATAACTCTAATATAAAATTGAGCAAACTCTATTCTAACAAAAGTAAAGTCTAATCTAAAACTAAATTAATAACAAGCTAAAGTATTGACTCAAATAATACTAGACTTAAAATACTATCCTTTTTTTTCGAAAAGGCAATTGATTTTTTAGATTTAATTAAAATATTTTGATACAGTAAATGTCCTCACAAAACACAAACTTCAGAAAATAGTGATCCACAATTAAAATTAAAACCAATACTTTATTTTTAAATTATTTTTATTGGGATTATTATATTTTATAGGGATTATTATGTTTAAAGGGATTCTGAAAAATGTTTTTTAAACATAAAAAATAACTGAAAACTTGATGTTTTATCACATGTTGTCAACATATTACATATTGTAAATAAACATTCACATATATTGTACAAGCTTATAATATAAATATTTTCTTGATGTAAAGACACAAAACAGAATCATTATTTAATGCACAAGGACAGAGATCATTACATTGGAATGATGCTGAGCAGGTTTTTGTATCATTTAAAAAAATTTAAGGAAACATCTCTTGGTTCCTATTCTCAACACACTTCAAAAAATGAGATCTTATACTGTTTTGTTCCCAAAGAATTACACTTGGATCAATTCCATGACATAAAGCTGTAGCATTAGCAATAGCATGAAGCCCGCAATCATTTCCATTGTCTTGATTCTGGCATCTCATGACTTCTAAATTTATGAATGCAATACCCTCATTTATCAACAATGATCGTGCAACTCTGTGTTCTAGTAATGGAACAGTACTTTTATTAAAACCAGTAAAACGGGAATCATAATATTGAACAGAATTTGAACCATTATCATCATCATTATTTGAATCATTATCAGAATTTAAACCATTATCATTAACAGAATTTGAACCATTATCATTAAAAAACTTTCCAGAAACAAAACCACCAAAATTATTTGAATTAAAAATACAAGAACTTTGAAACCCACCTAATTTAGGAAACTGATGCAAAAGAAAACTTTGTGCAGTATCAATTAAAGTATCATCTAGCTAACCAAATGGATTATTTAAAATATATATACATTGTTTGATTGACTGTGCTAATAATGTTGAATAAAAATTGCTATCCAGAGAAATTGCAGAATAAATCAATCTTTTACGTTTTAAAATGCTTTTATCGTCAGATAGAGATGATGTAGAGATTTCCATTTTAACAGATTTATATTTTTTATCTTTGTCATAACATTTCATTTCTGATATGTGCCCCTTTTTAGAACTCCTTTTTTTTAAATCTTCTTTTTTATATGATTGATTTGTCATTGTCAAACAATAATCATGCTCTTTTAAAAGCAATTCTGCCGGCAATACTTGCTTATCAATTATATAAGGCTTCATGTTGGAAAATTTTTTTTAAAGAAACAGCTTTTTCCCAAACCTTACCATTGACAGTTAAAGAGCACCAGTTTGTTTTAACTCAGAAATGATTCTAGGTCCCAACCAATCATGTTCCATCCGACTTCCTTTACGACCTATTTTTTTGTAACTTTGACTTTTGCACAGATGTGCGCAGACCAAATAAAACAGCTTTTAAAAATTCATCCCAATTGTCCTGGGTATCATTAGATAATTTAGAGAGAGATTTCTTAATTGTCTGATTAGTTCTTTCATCTAGTCCATTGGTTTGAGGGTGGTAGGCAGAGGTTATCAAGTGTTTGATTTGAAATAAAGAGAACAATTGTTCATTTAAACTATTTACAAACTCCCTACCTTGATCTGATAGAATATTTTTTGGAGGACCAAACCTATAGAACAAAGTAGAAAGGCACTTAGAAACATAAAATGCCGACTTTTCATATATATAGGAAAAGCTTCAATATATTTGCTCCAAAGATCAGTTATTGTTAAAATATATTTATTTCCAAGCCTTGTAATTGGAAGAGGTCCGATTAGGTCTATGCCTAAAAAATCTCTCAGTCCATTAACCTTAATAGGTTTTAATTCGGGAGCAACAGTTTTTATTTTTTCCATTCTTTGACACTTGTCACATTCTTTAACCCATTTGGTAGTGTCATTAACCATTCCTAACAATTCAACAAAAACAAAAGTTTGACATGAAACAAAACATAACCAAATTTATAAAAATAGAGCTGTGCTCTATCTTTTGATATCATGAATTGATATCAATTTATGTTTTAATTTAATTTGCCTTGCAATTAAGTTTAAGAAAGGTATGGCACTTAAATTTTAAGTGCCATACATTTCTTGAACTTAATTGCTTTAAGTTAAAAGAACTTAAAAATCTTATAGAAATTAAAAAAGTACTATTATAAAAAGACAATAATATTACCTAGCCAGTAGAAAGAACCTTTTAATATTGCTCTTGTGTTGTTAAGGTCAATATGAGCCCCATGATTAGAATCATGGACATCTCTAAAGGCTAACATTTTTTCAATGTCATTAAAAAAAACTTGCAGGTTTTTTGACGCTGTTACATAGTACATCTTACCATCTGAAGTATATAATAAGTTAGTGATTATTCAATAAAAAAAATTATTGTTTATTAAAAATAATTATTACTTATTATTAATTTATTTATATAATAATATATTTATATAATAATTATTAATATTAATTTATTATACAACGATTACATACCACATAGTTTGAATTTTTTTGCATATTTTCAAAATGATTTACGCTGTGATTTAGAGCAATTTATTTCTCCTTCAGAAAGATAAAGCTTAATATCTTCAACAGAATAACTGTGAGCTGACATTTTATAATAAACTTTAAATGAATTAAATAGTTAAATGTGGCAAAAAATGAAATCCAAATAAACTTTAACTGTACCTAACGGAACGAGGTTACTAAATGTTACTCACCTAACGGACACTTAACAGCACATCTGCGCATGTGAAAACGCATGCGCAGAACTAATTGTCTACTTATTTAACAGGCTACTTTTTTAACGCAACACCGGAGTCCTTACGTATAAAGGCGGTGTCACGTTAATAAGTAGATCGTTGAATAAATAGACAAAATGATATTCTGCGCATGCGTTAGTTTACGGACACTTATTTAACGTAGTAAGTCACGTTAAATAAGTAGATCGTTAAATATGTAGACAAATTGAACAATCAAGGCATTATTTGTTAACCCAGACAAATAAATTTTAAAAAACATACGTTAACTAAAAGCATTTACTTAGTCCTGCAAATTGTTACTATTTTATGGCATTTTTAGAGTGATAATTTACCACTTCTAATAATATTTAACTCACGACATATATTCTAGTCGTATTTATAAAAGTACCTGCTTTTGTACAAGAAGAGTACTTAATAAATGCATTGATCAATATATGTCAATAAATTGATTTATAAAAAGAACTCTAAATGTGTACCAGAAGGATTTGAATTTATAAATCATATAAATGTTAAAAATGTTAAAACAGCCACGGTATCAACATGCCAGAATAGTCTATACTTTTGCAATATTCTATAAAAAAAAATTGATTAAATATCTTATTATAATTAAAAATTGCATAGCCATGTTTTTAATTACTACTTTTGGTGTAGTTGTAATAGTAGCTATAGTTA
>NC_061156.1:53915157-54005157 GCF_022113875.1 Hydra vulgaris | reverse complement strand
GATACGTATTTGTAGTTGAATTTCTATTTTGAAAACATCTACACGTCAGCTGTATCAGTTCGTGCATTGAATATTTTTCATCATCAAAACAGTTTAGTAAAGAATAACTCATTAGTAACCCAACGGCTTCATCTATTACATATTCTTCGTTTATTTCCATTTGTTTTGAAATTTCGTTTATAAACTGTTTACTTATGCTTTGACCGTCGCAATGAGATAAACAGTTTAATATTTTAAATGGAAAAGGTTTACTTTTTTCTAATTTCATTAAAACTAAGTTAATTGCTTTTATTGCAGACTTTGGTTCTTCTTCGGTTGGAAAGTTATTATTGTCTAATATTTCTGATGGTTTTAATCTATATCGTTCTACGTATTTTTTTATCGAAATTCTCTGTATATTTATATATTTTATTGCCTGAGTAATAGCGAACGGATGATAACCAAGTTCTTTTATTAAGTTTCTTATGTTTTCATCGGCGTTTTCTTTAATATTATTTTTGACATAAGCGAATGCTTCTTCTGAAGTAAAAACATCGACTAGAATTTTATTTGCATTATTCGACCACGTTCTCCATTGGGAGGTTATCAACGTAAATGAATCCGGTTTTCTTGAAATGTACATGGTCAGGTTTTTAACACTTTCATCGTCGACATTGTCAAAAATATACAAAGTCTTTTCATTTTTATAATGGTTGTGAACTTTTTCAACAATCACTTCTATATTCAAATAATTACCTTTGATATCATGAACTTCAAATCCTAATATTTGACATTGGTTTCTCATTGAGATTTGTAACTTTCCAAATGCTGCGTCAATCCAAACAAAGTTTTTGTAGAAGCTATAATAAGTTTCACAATATTTTCTTGCAATTTGTGTCTTTCCAACACCCGACATTCCATACAACACTAAAGGTGACTTGTTTACATCATGTAAAAAACGTTGAATTTTACGAAGTAGTTCTTTACGCGAAAATAAATTTTCTGGAAAATGTTGCACACCTAAAAATGAACGCACGGTTTGTTAGATTATAAAAACTCATTCTCTCAATTAAAATAAATTTAATATAACTTATTTATAAAAAAGCTTCAATTTTTTACTAATTCTTTTTTTAAAAAAGAATCAAATTAAAAGAAATTAAGTTTAAAAACATAAGTTTAAAAAAACTCCTTATTATAAAAAAATATAGAATTATACTATTTTTTAAAAAGCTTTTGAATTCTAATGTTATTCTCCAACAATTTTATATCAAAAAAAAAGATTTTGTAAACAAAACTTAATGTACTTTATAAACATTAGAATTTGAAAAACTTCAATTAATTATTGTTACTCTAGAGAATACAAGTAAAAATTTAACTGTGCTACAAACCACGTCATTTTTTATTGACACTTAATAAAAATAGTCTTTTGTACCTAAGCATAAAAAAAGATTTATATTAAATTATTATATTTTTTATAAACTAAAAATATAAAAATAAATAAATTAATTATATGAACTAGGAAAACTAAATAAAGTAGTATTAAATTTAATTATCAGGTTGAAAAAAATCAAAGATCAGCGCTGGTTATGAAATAAAAATTTAAGATCAGCTCTGATTATGAGATAAAAGACTAAGATCAGCTTTGGTTGTGAGATAAAGATATTAAATATACAACAACTTATAAATACAAGTACCCCTCCTTTTTCGGCCTTTTTTATGGTGATTGTGGGGTTAAACATAAGGGAGTTTAGTGCGTGAATAAGTTTAGGAGTTAAATTTTTTTCCATTTTTCGCTAGTTATAAGAAAACAAGTGTGGTTATATCACATTCTACCAAGTTAAGATAACTTATAATTTTTTTTTTGTCATAGGGGAAGACCAATTTAGTTTCATTTGAAATGAATGCTTCAATTCACCTTCAGATTTTTTTCGTTTTTTTGGAACATTTTTCTAGAGTTACTTTCCAGACATAGAGCAAACTCCGAACTTTCATATGTTTATACTTAAGTCAAACTTTCATATGTTTATACTTAAGTCAAACTTTCATATGTTTATACTTAAGTCAAACTTTCATATGTTTATACTTAAGTCAAACTTTCATATGTTTATACTTAAGTCAAACTTTCATATGTTTATACTTAAGTCAAACTTTCATATGTTTATACTTAAGTCAAACTTTCATATGTTTATACTTAAGTCAAACTTTCATATGTTTATACTTAAGTTAAACTTTCATATGTTTATACTTAAGTCAAACTTTCATATGTTTATACTTAAGTCAAACTTTCATATGTTTATACTTAAGTCAAACTTTCATATGTTTATACTTAAGTCAAACTTTCATATGTTTATACTTAAGTCAAACTTTCATATGTTTATACTTAAGTCAAACTTTCATATGTTTATACTTAAGTCAAACTTTCATATGTTTATACTTAAGTCAAACTTTCATATGTTTATACTTAAGTCAAACTTTCATATGTTTATACTTAAGTCAAACTTTCATATGTTTATACTTAAGTCAAACTTTCATATGTTTATACTTAAGTCAAACTTTCATATGTTTATACTTAAGTCAAACTTTCATATGTTTATACTTAAGTCAAACTTTCATATGTTTATACTTAAGTCAAACTTTCATATGTTTATACTTAAGTCAAACTTTCATATGTTTATACTTAAGTCAAACTTTCATATGTTTATACTTAAGTCAAACTTTCATATGTTTATACTTAAGTCAAACTTTCATATGTTTATACTTAAGTCAAACTTTCATATGTTTATACTTAAGTCAAACTTTCATATGTTTATCTTAAGTCAAATAAGGACGCCTTGCAAAAATTGCGATGATTTTAGCTGGGGAACAAAACAATGAATATAAATCATTTAAAAAGTGAAGTGCAAATAACTGGTGCATTGTATGTGCTTATTGTTTTAAATCTGAAACTCTAAATAAGGAAATGTGCAAATCGGTATTGAACTATTCCACCAATATATCTAAATAAAACGTTAAGAGATACCTATTTCTTACAGTCATAAAAGATCGTGGATTCATCAAACATTCTTTGTTTTTTTGATGAAAATATTAGTTCAATATTTAAGCCGTTTTTTTCAAGATTCTACATATTTTTTTCTACATATTTTTTACCTCAAAACTCAGACGTAGATTAATTACCCTGATTTAAACCTTGATCTGAACGTTGATAAAAATATTGTCGTTACTTTTATCACCAGTACTACACATGTTCTCTGCATTAAAATTAAGTAATTATACTCGTACAAATTCTTTGACATGGTTTTAACTTATTTGGAACATATTTTTATTGCTATGATATTTTTTCAACTATAATTAAAAAATAGTTATAGTTAAAAACGTTAACACAAGAACAACTTTTAGATGTTAGACTTAACACATTGTTTGCAGTGATCAAAGGTTGCATTTGCATGAGTCAACCCAGTTAATATTATTATTAATTTGGTTTTTGAATATAATTTTTATGTAAAATAGTATAATAATTTAAAAAATAAATTGGTTTTAAGTCAGCCAAGGTGGTTTGAAATTGAAGTTAAGCTATGTTGAGTATGCTAAGTCAGCTATGCTGTCTATTTTACGTCAGCTTTGTTGTTATGTTACTGGATTAGGGAAAACGCCTATGATGGCATACTTAATTTTGAAGCTTTATTGTTCAGTATCCTGAAGACCAAAAAACAAAAATTTTGATATGGATATATTCTTTGTTAGATGTAGACCAATAATAACCCTAGGAGTTTTTATCGGTTTTTACTTTTTTACTAGTTATTATTATTTAAAAAAAGCACAAGTATGCTATCATAGGCGACTACTGCTCCTATAATGGCATACGGGAGGATGTTGCTGGTTAGCATCAAGGGTAACTTAACGATTTCATTTGAACCTAGAGTCTTCCCTCAGGAATACCAGAAATTACACTTAATTATCCTAATTAACTCTTTCGTGCTACACAGCTGCAGTGTAGAATTTATCGCATGCGCAGAAGAGATAATGCGCAGAAGAGATAATATACAAATCAAGACCATTTTTGTCACAAAAAAGTCTAAAACTTGTTTACTTTTATTCATACATAGCTACCTGAAGTATGCCAATATAGCATGGGGCACTACCCACAAAATCTAAATTAGAACCATTTTATCTACGTTAATAACACGCTTCAAGACTAGTATACAACACAAATAAATTTGCTCATTTTTGCTCAACCCTTATTGGAACAAATAAACGCACTAAATATATTTCAAATAAATATTTTTCAAATTATGCTTTTCATGTTTAAATATTAACTAAATCTAGTTCCAGAACATTTTGCAGCACATTTTTTTAAAAATAATATAAATAAATACAATACAAGAGCAACAGGCAACTTTAATTATACCGTTTGAAACAAAAAGACTCTTAAAGTTCTCAATTACATATCGTGGTCCCTAATTATTTAACAAATTAGTTTCCAGAAACAAATCACTATTAAACCTAAACAACGAACGCTCTCTGAAAATAAAGCTAAAATCTACAATAGTCAAATTAAACAACTATACTTGAATTTTTGTTAAATATTATTAAAAAAAATTTTTTAAATGTAGCTTAACTTTTAATACAAATCGATAATAAAAAATAATAATATTAATAACAAGGTATATATGTACAACATACTTATATACCACGTATGCAACTGATTTTTATGCGTATTACACGTCCAGAAAAAGGTACTCGATGACAAGATTGACTTAAGTCTTTTGCAAGCTTTCTATAACTATTAACAAGTCATTCTTCTTATATAACAGGCCTTGACATCGCGCAACTAAGTTGTTTAACTGAAGGCCGATATCTAATACTGTGTTTACATTTCATTCTTTTAACGTTTGACGAAAGTTTTGCGTTCGCGCTTTTTTAATAAATTTTTTAAATTTGATTGGTTTATAAATTAGATAGCGCAACTTCAAGACGTTGTTAGGTTCGAGACATTAATATTGGCCTTATTACAGATATTTTAATAATTACCCAGTAAGCACAAGACGCATTTTAGACACTTATAGACGTCTAAAACTAGTCTAGGTAAAGACGCACTTTTATAGACGTTTTAAAGACATCTTTTAGACGGCTTTTATGAATGCGTTTTTAAAATGACCTTTAAAAAGCGTCTTTTTAAAAGATAAAAAGACGTCTAGAAGACGTCAATTTTTAAGACATCTTCTAGACGTCTTTTATAAAGGCGTTTTTAAAATGACGTTTAAAAGGCGTCTATTTAAGCGTTAAAAAAACGTCTAGAAGATATCTTTTTTTAAGACATCTTCTAGACGTCTTTAATAAATGCGCTTTTAACATGACGTTTAAAATGCGTCTTTTTAAAGTTTAAAAATACGTTCAAAAGACGCGTAATATATAGTCTAAAATACGCATTAAAAGACGTCTAGATCAAAGCTAAAAGACGTCTTTTCTGAGACCTGTTTATAAATATGTCATTATGACTTCTTTTTGACGGCTTTGTCATTACGCGTTAAGTAGATGTCGTATATTCAAAGTAAAAACATAGTTTTTATTATTTTCTATAATTTGTTCAAGTTTTAAGTGTAAATTACTTTAAATTAAATTACTTTTTTACACAATTGCTAAAATTGTTGTCACAGGAATCACTAAAATAATTGCTATAATAATAATATATCTTTTTTTTATTAATAATTATTTTGCTTTTTTAATAGATAGTTGACTGATCATGATAATAAGTGAAAATGGCAAGAATAATATATAAGTTAAATATCATTACTTTTAGTTTTTATACACCCACAAGCCATATAATAAGTCAAGTATGCCGTCAAAAATTAGCTAGCATTACGTATGTCAAATATTATTATAACAATAGGTAAGTTAAAAATGTTTTAAATACTGTTTTGATATATATTTGTTATTGTTACTTATTATTTTCATCTTTGATGCATCAACCGTTGGTGGTGAATACAGCAATATTATTTTGATTGCTGGTTCCTATGTATATTTTGTAAATACGAAATTATAACAATATATGATGTTATAAATACAATAAATATATTCCACATACTACGCCATGTACTTAAATTTATCTTGAAAAAAACGTCTAACATACGTCTAAAACGCGTTTTTATAAAGACATCTTCATTTAGACGTCTTTTAGCCTTATGATCTAGACGTCTACAAGTGCGCCTTTTAGACCTCCTTAAAGACATCTTTAAAACGTCTTTTAAACGTCTTTGTGCTTACTGGGATATATATATGTATATATATATATATATATGTATATATATATATATATATATTAGTTTACTTAAAATTATTTAAAAGTATATTTAATAAAAGAAGTGAACTCCCTGATGAGTATACTAAGGAATATTTAAGTCGTTGTTGGATATAATTTTAAACTCTCATGATAATAATTTACTTTATATTAATGATGATGATTTTCTTTTTTTATTCTTATCAATTTAAATTAGGAAAACATGTTAATCAATATGTATGTATAAAATATATCATAATGTATATAATTTATTTTAATATCGTTTAAAAAATAATTATACTTAATAATTTGTGATCTTAATAGATTACACAAAAAAATTCCAGAAATAAGCGGGAAACAAATCGATAAAGCCCTCATAAAGCGGGAAAAATCTCTATTAAACGAGTAATTAAAGATTATTTTTTGTTTTAAAAGTAGTATCATTATTTCAAGGACATTTATTTTTAATTTTAATTATTCTAAGTAAGTGTTGGAATATAATAACTAAGGTAGAACGGAATAGTTAACTTAATAATTAGGGGTTGGTTGTCAAGTGGGTTGATTATCACAAAGTTTATTTTTATAAATTCAAAACGCGATTCAAAACGAGCTTTGGATATATTTTTGTGTCAAGGTAAAGAAGGAGGCGTGAACTTCCTAGTTAAACGCAGTTCTGCGGTGCTTTGTGACAAGACCTTCTTCTTGGGGCACCTAAATAACAAAAAAAAAACAAAACAAAAAAAAAAACAAAAACTAAATATCTAGAAAGGATTTAAAATTTTTAAATCGTGCAACAGAAACATTATTTAAGAGAGACATTTTAACAGTTATACATTTTACCAGCTATAAAAAATTCTCATGAAAATCACACTCTTTTGGGTAAATTTACAGACGTTTTTTTAACTACATATAATGGTTACTTGTAACAAAATAAATGGATAAGGTTATCGCATTTGGCTTGACTTCACGCGTTGTTTATATATATATATATATATATATATATATATATATATATATATATATATATATATATATATATATATATATATATATATATATATATATATATATATATATATATATAAATATATATATATATATATATATATATATATATATATTATATGTATATATTTATATATATATATATATATATATATATATATATATATATATATATATATATATGAGTCGGTCCATTAATTACGCCAACAATATTTATGCAAATATTTACTTTACACTCCCTTTCTCCCTTGCCAACAACATGTCACAGTGCATAGGAACATGCTTTAAGTCCTTTTTTTATGTTTATTATCAAAAAACTCTTCCTTATTTCAAAAATGTAAAAAATAACTGTTTTCAGCAGGTGCCTAAGGAGAAATCATGTTAGAGTAGTGCCTAATAATTACTGTTGTTCTAGATTGTTGTTCAAAATTTGTAAAATTCCTGAAAGGGATCATACACTAGGAGTGGGTATTAGGGGTCCAATAGGGTTAACTACAACTACTTTATCGCCTTAAAAAAAATTTCTGGCCAATGTGGTTAAATTATTATTTATATTTTGCATGTAATATATCATCATATCATATATTAGGAATTTATGTTAACCAATTGTTCAAAAAAGATTAATATTATACGTTTTACAAGCTACCCACATATTGAAAGCTACTTTAAAAGTGTTTGTAGTTGTAAGCAACAACTGCGTTTTTTAGCGCTTCAATTTAGTTTGGGCTGTGTTCTTTAGTTTTTCTCACTCGCCTAAACTGATTGAAATCTTGTGAATGGATTTGAAAGCTTGTTCGGTCCAGTAACCTAAGCGTACAGAATATAAAATGCATCAAATAAGTTTAGTCTGTTTAATGAATAATCGTCATAGTTTATGCAAGTTTAAACTTTCATAAACTGCTGCATTATTGTAATAATATTATTTTAATCTTTGTTAAACTTGAGATTTATTTATCATACCGAAGACTCCACCTTTCGTGTCGATGAATTCGAATATATGTTGCTCAACTAAGTGTACTTTCAAAGGAATTATAGCCCCTAGATTTCAATAGGTCGTAGACAACTACTCTATATCTTTGACATAAGTAGAACTTAATGAATTTCCAAAACAGCTATGGCCATGGACTACTTTTTCAAAATCTCTAAGTGCCTTAATGTATTTAGATACGGAATTTCTAAGACTCGACTCCTGAAAAAACAGCTCAAAGCTGTCTATGTTTTTAAGCAACTTATTGCAAGCATTGCCTTATAAACGATACTGTCCATGATAGATACTTTTCAGATATTTATCGTAGACAAATATCGGTTGACAAACTGTAACCCACACTCTTTGTTTTTTAACAAAGTTTTTTCAATCTTTTATAATATTTTGTCAATAACACCTAAAAGTATATGTAGGCTGGTAATAGTTACAAGGTCTTTTATTTTTTTATTTTTGTCTTCTGTTAATAAAGAGGGTTGAACAGCATTTGTGAACATTTTTGCATTTTTTAATTTTGAATTATCAGTTACCTATCTTGAACAAAAAAATTACTAAGCACTTGTTTAAAATACATGATTTTTCCCCAGGCCCCCGTTTTTTACATTTTAGAAATAAGGAAGAGTCTTCTGATAATAAACAAAAAAAACTTTCTGGGGATGTGCTGCAAAGTTTCAAAGCATGTTCAGGGTGCTTACACCGTGCTGTCAATTTTACAGAAACCGCCCCTATAAAATTACGTCAGCATTCAATAACCTCCCTTCTCCCCCTAAATTAATCAATTGCAATGATTCTGTTAAATATTTATAATAATTTATGTTCAATGCATAATCTTAATCCGTAAATGTGCTAGTCTTTCTCACTTTAACTTTAGGCCCAATCTAATTTCAAAGTGAAAGCTAATCATTTCTAAGAGACTCTAGTTTAACAAAAAATGCATTTAACAAATTGCATAAACCAGGGATCGGCATCCTTTTGATTCGGAGGAGCCAAAAGTTTCAAATCATAAAACTTTTCAGTTTTTAAAGACCTTCAAACACTTTTTTTTTAAATATTATATTATTATTTGTGCATGGAGCTAAAAAGCCGCAATTTGACATTGAAAGAACCACATGCGGCTTGCGAGGCGCAGGTTGCTAACCCCTGGTTTAAACAATTTTTTATTTTTTATTTTAGACGCCTCCTTCCTGAAATAATAAAAAAAAAATTTTTCGCAGAGTTGGCTTTTTATTTTACAGGTGCGTGCGTGCGTGTGTGTATGTGTGTGTGTGTTTATGTGTGTATGTGTTTGTGTGTGTTTGTGTGAATGGGCGACGCTTGTTCTACCCCCACCACCCTCTCACCCCCCGAAGATGGTGATTTTCAAGTTAGTCGGTTTTTTTACGAATTTGTTTGGCTAGTCGGGTAATTAACTCAATTCAGTCGTGTAAATTTTCTTTTGAAAGACCTTTTTTTTTATAAGAAGCGAGTCTGTACTTTTTGAGGATTCCCACTCTCTCATTTTATTCGTAGAATCGCGTCTGGAGGTAGAATTGAACCACGGATTTCTAGTTTCTGAGGCAACCGCGCTAACCACTGCGCTATGGTTGCTTAATTTAAATAATATACTATAGATTATGTACTTGTATAAAACTCTTTTGTTTGCATAGCTGACTAACCAACAAAAGCTTTAAAAAAATAAATTACGGATAAACATCTCGTATGTGCTTATTAATAGATCTGAATGTGTGCGTTCTTTTTAAGGGCGGATTCTGACCATGAATTAAAGGCGAAAAACGATTCTGACCATGAAGTAAAGGCGAAAACTTTTTTAACAAAAAATGTTTTTTATTAAGAGAGTATAGAGCTGTAGATTATACCATTTTGGTATAACATATTACGATAATAAATATATAAACCAACAAATGATTGTTTTTCCCAATATCAGGGCTCATCAGCATGTCTAGGAACATATTTCATTCCAGACATAGACAATCGGAAAATGAAAAATTAATAACAGAAAAGAGAAAGATACAAATACAAATAGATTTATATACATAGTCAAAAACTTGTAATTTTTATATTACAGGATTAAAAAAAAGTTAAACCAAGTTAAACCTTAACAAAAAAGAAGATTTCATTTTTAATCAAATGAAAAGAAAGGTAAAAACTGGTTTAAATGGCACAAAAACTATTATTAAGTTGATGGAAAGAAAATTTATTAAAAATAATATTTATAGGTATTATTTTGTTGCTAAATTAGAAAATGATAGAAAGAAATTGTCAATGTCAGAAAGCGAAGGTTACTGTTTGCCTGAACAATGACCACTAATAATGTAGCTAATCCCAAACAAAAGTATGGGTTTACATATACACCGTCCTGTTAAAGATACCATTGATGTCTTGGCTCAAGGGGTTTCCATGCATATTTGTTAGCTGTTATAGGAAAAGCTGTAATAATGGAAAATAGTTTTTGAATATAAAGTAGTTGATGTGTGTTAGAACAACCTAGTCAAGACGCGATATCAATGTGATATCAGAATGATATCAAAACCTTCTCAAGTTATGATATCATTTAATGATATCATTATGACATCATCGTAATAATATCATTATGACATCATAGTAATATCATAACTTTGAGAAATAAACTTAATTTATAGCAGAATTTTATATAATAGTTACAAAGCACAATAAAAGTTAAGTTTTTTTCTTTTAATGCCCAAATAATAAGTTTTGATTTATAAACTCATATTATGATATCATTATGATATCAAGAATTTGTCATGCAATGATGAGAGATACAAATTGCTTAACATTCATACTACTTTTATGGAAAACGTCTTCAAGAATTGGTTATTACTTTCAAGATGGCTGAAAGATATGCAAATACGAGCGAGATCAGATCCCTGTTTTGATTGGACGAAAAATTTAACTTGCATTAAGTCCGATAAAATGTTTATTGTTAACCGGATTTTAGGAGTTGTATATGAAATATTAGTAAAACGAGCGGCTATTTCCTGAGATCAGGTCCCTGTTTTGATTGAGCGAAAAATTTAACTTGCATTAGGTCCGATAAAATGTTTATCGTTAGCCGGATTTTAGGAGTTGTATATGAAATATTAGTAAAGCGCATATGATATATTGGAGATATATATTTTAGATTGAGAACTGTTTGAAACTAGTTTTTTTTCCAATCAAAACAGGGATCTCATCTCAGATCTCATATAACCGATGATATATTATGAATAACTATTAGATAAATAATAAAATTTGTTGAAGGATAAAAACTTTCTTAATATATTGCATTGCATATAACTAATTAATTATACGAGCTTGTTGCGCATTCTTAATTTTATATATTATATAAGATTAAGAATGCGCAATAAGCTCGTTACGAGCTTATTGCGCATTCTTAATCTTATATAATATATAAAATTAAGAATGCGCAACAATAATAATTATATAATGTATGATTGAACTAAATAACTTGATTTAATTTGTTTTTAAGATTAATACAAATATAATACTATAGTTTTTATTATTAATTTAATAAAATTAATGGAACAATGATACAACATCAGTTTTTGCTACGTCTGCTAACATTTGTCCAATAACATCTGTATTTATAATGATGTATAACTACATCTGTCCAACAACATCTATTAATACACTGAGGTATAATAACATCTGTCCATCAACATCTGGAACTTCGTTTAGATCAAATAATATCTGTATAAAAAGTATGATTACTTCAGATGTAGTTACATCTTTTCAATAATGTTGAGAAAACTACATCTGTGAATTCTATAGATTTAGTTACATCTTTTCAGTTCTGTCATTGAAAAGGTGTAACTAAAAAAATATAGATGATCTTGGATAAAAGTGTACAGATGATCTTGGACTAATCTACAGGTGTAGTTGGACAGATGTATTAATCTTTTGCCAAATTAGTTCAGTTTTAAATTTATTTGTTTATTTTAACACTTGGAAGAGATTACTTTTGATGTGATGTAATGAAATAAAATTTTTAGTATTTAGATATAATGTAAATAAATATTTAAAATCAAAATTAATATTTAGTGTTTACATATAACAATAAAGTTTATTTGAATACATTTATTTAACAAGAACTACAGCTTTAGTCAACAAAAATTTTCTGTGCTGGTATAGATTTTGTATATTAATAAACAGAATTATTTACCCACTGTAGCATATACATTGCCTATGTCATAGGGAGATTAAAAGTTTATTAAAAATCTATGGCCAATATAAAAATTATCTCTTTCTCTCTCTCTCTCTCTATATATATATATAAATATATATATATATATATATATATATATATATATATATATATATATATATATATATATATATATATATATATATATATATATATATATATATATATATATATATATATATATATATATATATATATATATATATATATATATATATATTTTACCATAATGATATTTTATGAATGTTTATACTAAAAAGGGTAATTGAGAAATAGTGCAAAGTTTATATTTAATTAGCAAAAAACCCTAATGTTTTTGTCTTCAGTTTGCTTTATTAATTTACATTAAGTTATAAAATTACATTAATCATAAAATTAAAGCATGCAAAAAGTGACAAACATTTATTTTTTTAAAAAAGAAAATCAGTATCTAAAACACACGCTGAGAAAAAAGTAAAAGTTGTGAAATAAAGATTCATAAAAAAAACAATGGAATTTTATAGAAGCGCTTTATAATTGTTTGTGGAATTGATTTGGGTTACGAAATAATATCTTTATCAACAATGCCAAAGATATTATTTCATAAATGGCAACATTGTTCATATCTTTTATTTTCATTCTTATCTTATGTTGTCAGTTGGAACAGAACATTGCTTAGAATGGTTGTGTGAAGTGTTTTATTCTAAAAAATTATTGCAATACCTTGTAAAGATTATTTTGTGACAATATTTTATTAATTAAAGGTATGTATATTTAAATACTCCCATTTTTTAAACAATAATATATAACAAAAATTTTTTGTGGATAAATTCACAATTTTATTAAATATTCTTTTTTTAGCAATGGTGAGGACATGTAATATTTTCCCCTGAAAATAGATTTAATTTATGGATTATTAAAAAATACAAGAATGTCACAATATAAGATAGCTGAGATATTCAACATTTCTCAATGCATAGTGAAGAGAGTGAAGGAAACAAGTAATGTTCAATGAAAATCTTTGTTTGTAATGTTTAACTTGAGTTTGGTACATTGTTATAATTCATTGTTATAATTCTTTGTACATTGTTATAATTCAAATTGTTTTATGTTGATAGTCAAGTCAAACTTTAAAATGGAGGATAATTAGCGTACTTTTGATTTATTTAATTTTTTATGACTAAAATCAAAATACTGTTAAATACTCATATATATTGTTTTAAGACAATGCTATGATAATTAGTTAATAATTAAAAAAATAGTATGTGAAAAACTACCAAAAGTCTGTTTACAATGAGCTTCACTTCTTTTTTTTTCAATTTATATTTTAATAAAGCATATGTTGATAAAAAAATAACTAAATTTGGTAATACTAATTTGTTCCAGAGATAAGGATCATGCTAAGCAACAAATCTAGTCTCTTTTTTGACAGAAATTAAGGTTGTTATTAATACGAAGATTATATTTGTTTTTTAAGTTTCAAACTTTAAAGATTTATAAATAAGCTAAAAAAATTCTTTTACAATTAGAAATTAGGAATAAAATACATTATTGGTAAAATTTTGTGCCATAAATTAATTTAACATATTTTTGAATTATTAGGCATTCATACAACAGACCAAAAAATTTTAATTGGTGCTGAGAAACGCAGAGAAAAATAATTAATTTTCTGTCTCTTAGGAAATAGTGAAATTTAAGTTTTATTATTTCCGGAAAATTTATATTTTTACCCTGCATTGAGTGTTTTGACTCATGACCTTATTGTCAGGTCAAAAATGACCTTAACTTTCATTTGAATAAAAATAAACGATCAAACTTTTTGGTTTTAACAAACAACGATTTATTGTTACAAAAATTGTTACAAAGATAATAAAAAGTTAATATTAATTATAAGTGAATGTGTTCATCCAATTTATATCAACTCCAAATAAAAATAAAACTTACTCAAATAGTAATGCCTATTCTGAAAAAATATTTCAGGTAGTATTTGTGATTTCTTTTTTTTTAATCTAAGTTGTCATAACCAATAGAACTCTTAGGTTTTTAATGCATATTGGAATGGGAATGATAGGAGGTGGTGGGAGTTATTGTTCAAACTTAAAAAAGGTAAGAGGGCAATTTTATTTAAAAAGTTGATGAAAATTTTTCTTCAAATTGAGGAGCAAGGTTTGTAATAATGGCAGTGGGACTTTGTCTTTGACTTTGTCAGATGTAATTAAGCAGTGGTTTCTATTTAAAAAATGGTCTTAAGTTTTAATAAACTAATAAAGAGGTAGATAAATTTCTCTCATGTACTAACATAATATCCCTGAAAAAATGACTGAACTTTTATTTATAATTTTATTAATTATAATAAAAATAAATTTTAATTATAATAAAAATAAAATAAATTACCTGACTTTAAAAGTTACTTTACTAGTTCAAAAATAACATAAGATTCATCCTTTACTACAGATCTTATTACTGATTAATCAGATATTGACAGATTATTAAGATTTGAAAGTACCTCATCACGTGAGTTCAAAAGTGTAAAGAAAAGAAGCATGCTTTTTAAACAGGATTTCTTTTCAACTTTAAGTAATTTCAAGATTTTGAACTTTATAAATAAATTTAATTTGCCAGATTATAATCAAAATCTTGTAATTCAAGGTTTTTATAACAAAAGTCTTTGAATTTTGTTATAAAATTCAAAGACTTTGCCAGAATATTTCTCAAAAAATGAAAAATTTTTAAAGCCTATCACAACTTTACCTTAAAATTTGTAGATAATAAATTTCTAAAAAGTCAAAATATTTTTACAATTGAAAGCAAACATTTAAAAAGATTTTAAATAATTTCACTTGAAACTCCATACTAAAACTAATAAATATACATTTAAGGCTTTTAGTTTTCTACAAAACCTAAAACATAAGACTTACTTTTTTAAATATTAAAGTTGCAACATTTGGCTTTATTAATAACAATAAAATATCATCAAAGAAAAATATCAAATCTAAATTACTGTCTAGTTTTTGTAAAGCATTTTTTCAATCAAATCTAACTAATCAATTACTTTCTGTTTTGCTTTACATAACCTTTTTTTTGTTTGACTTTTTTAAAAGCATTAAGTCACTTTTATTTTCTGCAACAATAGCAAACTTACCAGACTTATTAGATTTCAACTCATTGCAAACCATCTTTGACTTTTTTAGTCATAATTTTTGTATCATTTTTATGGTTTAGCATTTTTGTAGGTGGAATCGTAAACGTAAACGCACCAAAATTTGATCATTTTGGCTTCATACGCATTGACACCATAATTTGGCTTTCTAAATTCTTCTACACACTTTCTAAATTCTTCTTTTGGACAACTTTAAAGTGCATTTGGATGTACCTAGTGCAATCATATTCTTATTTTTTTCGTTTATTTATTAGTTAATTAATAATTAGACATATTTGTTCATCAAGAATATTATGATATTATTGTTTGTATTTATTTATTTTTTTTTATTCTAAAATCTAAATTAAGTTCAAAGTTCTTTAACAGCGGTTCTTGATGATATATTTGTAAATATTGTATTAAATATTGTAATAAATAAAAAAAAAAGAAAAAAGAATCCATTCCAATTATTTAACAGTGTACTATACTTTATAAATTTTGAAAAAAATTTTTTAAACTGTGTTTACTTTTTTCAAAATGAAACAATGCTTCATTTTTTTATTTTTTGAAAATTTAAAATTTTGACTGCGAATGTTATTTAAAAAAATTTTGAAGCAAAAATTTTGAAATTTTGAAAAATATTGTTATTTCAAAAAATAACAATATTTTTTCTTGATATATTTTGAAAAATTTAAGATTTTTCCAGAATTTTTCAGAAAAAAATTAGGCCTTTATACAGAGCTCAAAGAAAACAATTTATTTTAGTGCAGCTTGTGACTAAAATTTAATTACAGTTGTTTTGAATTTTAAGAGAAATATTTTTGTTTTGAGATTTAAGAGAATTTTTTTAAGGCCAACAATTGCTTATTCTTAATTACACAGACTGTTTTTATTTTTATCAGTTAGTTTATAATTCTTATTTTTAATGTTGGTTTACATTGATTTTTTTTTTTTCCCTGACATTAGGCTGGGTGAATAAAAATGAGCAATTGCTTTTACTCAGTAATTAGTCAGCTTTACTTGAATAAAACTTAAGCAGTTTTGCTAAAAATTTTATTTGCGTAAAGTTAAGCAATTTACTCAGTCATTGCTTAGCTCTACGTGAAGAAAAACTTAAGCAAAATCGCTACAGTTTTTCTTCACGTAAAGCTGACCAATTACTGAGTAAAAGCAATTACTTAATTTTATTCACCCGGCCTATTATAATAAATAAAAAGGAGGGTCTTAATAAGCTCAGTGGGTGGGGGAAATTAATAAAAATTCCTCTTCTGTGTATTTAAGCACCTATTTATTTGATAGCCCAAAATTGTTAAAATAAAATCAAAGTTGTTAAAATAAGATCAAAATTGTTAAAATAAGATCAAAAAAAAATAATAATAAAAAAAAGTTGATAATTTACATTTGCATAATTAAACATAATAATCAGTTCTTAAGTCACTAATAAACAAAATTATTACCTTACCTTGAAGTTAAATTCAATCTATCTTTCCTCAACTGTTAGCTAATGATCAATAAAGTAAATTTCAATTCATGAAAATTACAAAATTAAAACCATGTCTCAACAGTATCCAAACTAAAATAAAATTAAATTGGGAAAAATAGAGATAAAAATAATAAAAAATATATAGTAAGAAAATTAAAATTTTAATTAAGGTATGATAAACACAAGTAGAGAGGAAATATATTATTATTAAAAAAAATTGAGAAAGATAATAAACTTTAAATTATTAGTAGGTCAAGGTTTGCTATTAAAGCAATTAAAAAGAAGAAGCACTACAGTGTTACAAAAAGAAAACTCTTAACAAGTTTAAAATGGAGTTTTGTAGTGGTACAATAACCGAGAATTAACTGTATATAGCAAAAATTTGTTGCTAGATACAGTTATATACAGTAGAGAAAGTCTTTGTTCAAAAATTCATTAAATCAAATTTGCTATATACTTACATAGACTTTAAATTAAACCATCCAACTATTCGAGCTTTTCAAATATTGAATAAAAAAAATGAGCTTATTCAAATAGTTTATCAAAAGTAATATTTAAATAAATTATCAAAAGTAAACAATTATGCATTAAAAATTTCACCTAAATTTAAAATTAACACAAATTATTTCATTTATTATCCTGGTCATATTTAAAAAATCCTGAAAATTTTTTCCTAATAATATCTGCAAAAAAATTTTAAAGGCATTTCCGTTAAAATCCGGTAAAAATTCTTTTTGTGTATTTAAGAATATCTCACGAGCTGGAAAACAAAATATTTGGCAAGCATTCCTAAAAAAAAAGAAAAGTATTTTAATACTAAATTAAATAGAGTTTATAAATTAAATTAAACTAGATTTTTAGGTG
Organism: Hydra vulgaris; assembly: GCF_022113875.1. Lineage (NCBI taxonomy): Eukaryota > Metazoa > Cnidaria > Hydrozoa > Anthoathecata > Hydridae > Hydra > Hydra vulgaris. The sequence continues at coordinate 53,987,230 of NC_061156.1, read as the reverse complement.
AAATAGTAAAAATAATTAAAGTGAATTCTAAGTGCTGAGTGTTTACATAATATGAATAATCCTTAAAAAACAAGTTTCGCATTTAAACGTTCCAAAAAAAAAGTATTAACTAAAACATTAGCAAAAAACTTTTAATAAATATTAAACCCTATTTCTTGTTATCGACGGTAAATTCCAGATTTTTATTTTTATTTTTAAATAAATACTGATGTGATAAATGCTTTTGTACTTAATAAATGACCTCAAACAAAAAAGCTCTTTCAAATAACTTCCACTTGAGTTATAAACATTATGTTTGGTTTTTCCCTTTAGCAAATAATTTTTACGTAGATCAATGCTTTTATATATAACCATTTATAAAACGTATAATAGCTTTTATTGTTATTTTTATTAGAATAAAAATAACAATAATCTTTAAAAGTATAACTTAAATTTGATTTATTTAAAAATATATATATATATATATTTTTAAATAAATTAGTCAAGGCCAATTTTAGGAAAAAAAGGGTGGTGGTACCCCCTCATTCTGGCAAACTTTGGCGGAAATTTGACAGTTTTTTTTCGCAAAAATAACAATATTTGTCTTGAATAACGTAAAAATAAAGAAAAGTCCTCAAATTTAAATTGGGCGCGCGTCCAAACCGTCACCCAAATACAGTTGACACTGTTGAAAACAGTCTAGAATAGCCTCTGTTAGTGCTTTAGACATAAGATATATAAAATTAAAAACTACGATAAGTTTTTTTGATAAAATCTTAAAATCAAAATAAAAAATTTTATTTTTTATTCGGATTTAGTAAGAAAATAGATCAAATAAACTTGATTTCAAGGTAAATGAAAACAAAATATTTAATGGAATAAAAATAAAACAAAGTAGAAAAGCAGTACTCTTTGTTTAATTACAATTTTTGTTTTTTTTATTGATTTTTATTCTTATGGTCATGTAATTTCACTGCTCTATCACATTTAATATCAGGAATTATCTTTTTCCGGATATTTCGTGAATTCTGAATATTTCTATAAATTATTTTTTTTTCTTCTGGATATTCAAATAGTTTTCTGAAAATACAAGTTGAAAATATTTTTTTTGTCATCAATTAATTAAAACAGTAATAGTATCGTCCATCGATTACTTTGTGCTATATTTTACTTTTTTTACAAAAAATAATAAGTTTATATTAAACTATCAACCGGAAGCATATTGGCAAAACGCTTTTATGTTATTATCACAATGAATAAATTAATTTGGTAATTAAAAAAAAACTTATTTTATAATTAAAATTGTTCAGCTTTACGCATATATATTTTTTTATGGCTGTTTTGCTAAAAATTTATTCACGTAAAGCTGAGCAATTGCTCTAATTATTTGTACAAATAATTAAAAAAAGTACAATAGAGAATAAAATAATTATTTGTACAAATAATTAAAAAAAGTACAATAGAGAATAAAATAATTATTTGTACAAATAATTAAAAAAAGTACAATAGAGAATAAAATAATTAAAAAAAGTACAATAGAGAATAAAATAATTAAAAAAAGTACAAAAGTACAATTAATTGATGACAAAAAAAAAATTTTTAACTTATGTTTCCAGAAAACTATTTGGATACCTGCAAAAAAATAACAATTGATAGAAATATCCTGAATTCCAAATACATCCCGAAAAAAAAAAATTCCTGATATTTAAAGTGACAGAGCAGTGAGCATATACATATACTTTAAAAAAATTTATGTATCAAAATTAAGGAATAAAATATAGAGCGCTCAAACACCTAAAAATACTCAAGGTTTCAAAATTATGATTATTTCTCCTTGTTGCTAATCATACTGAGAACACTCATTAGGGTTAATTAAATTAATTGTTCAACCCATTTAAAAGCTATTTTGTTTTTAATGTTTATCTCACTTGTATATATTGTTTTAATGTTTATCTCACTTGTATATAAAGTTTACTTAGTTTTAAAATTTTATTACAAAGTAATAAAACTTTAAAACTAAGTAAACTTTATACTTTTAGCTATAATTTTTGTTTATTTATAGTGTTTATTCATTATCTAATTTTTTAAAAGTTTCATAGAATAAGTTCATCAATGCACACATAAATTGACTGATATAAATGTAGTTGCAGAGAGTACATACAAAACTGAGGGTTTAGGTTTTGGCATGTATTCTTTGAATAAAAAGAAATATATTTTAACATTTATTTATAAAGTTTACGTTAGATTTTTAGGTGAAACATTCAAAATAAATAATAACTTATGTTTAAATAGGTGCATACAAATAATACGAAATTAATTACACAGGCATACAAATTAGTTTACAAATAATTATAATTAAATTAAATAATTACAAATAATGTCTTCCTAGAACATAGAATTGTATAATTTATCCCTTCTTAAACTAAATCAAGACATAAATGTTTTCTTTAACTAAACAATTCTTTGCAAGAAAACACCTAGAATGATAGATGAACATTTTAAACAACAGCCTTTATTGTGCATTAATAGGAAAATATTTTAAACCCGCCAGTTTATTGGAACAATAATATTTAAGCTGACGGATTTAATTGTTTTGTTTAACGATAATTTAAAACTTCCTTCTCATGTATGTTATCTTATTTAACAAAGAATGTATTTACTTTAGCAACACATAAAAGTACTTTAATCAGGCTTGGTCGGGAAGCGGGAGCGATCGCTCTCAATTGCTGACCACATAAATAATATTTAGTTGCAAAAAGCTTGCAAGATTTTTTATTCGCTTTGAGTACATTTTAAAAAGCAAAAAAAAAAATGCGACAAAGATTAATTGGACGGATGAGAGACAATATCAAAAAAAAAAAAAAAAAAAAAAAAAAAAAAAAGGCAAATAAAATATCTTTAAACGCGAAAAAAACTTGAAGCTAAATAAATTACATTTAGAACAAATATTTTCGAAACATCCCTCTTTTATAATTTTTTTTTATAAAATTAAGCGATGTTTTTTATATAAAGTAACAACTTACGATTGTTTAAAAGGGAAACAAATATTCTTTATTTAACAAAGTTAGCAAGTTTTAGTTTAGTTTAAGCTAAATTATTTTATAACAAAAAAGTTAATTTTTTTAATACCTATTTTATGTTTCGCGTAGTTTGAAAAGTTAAACATATTTGAAGCGATTCTTCTTAGTAAGATAAACAAATGGAGTAATTAAATCATTGAATTACTATAGAAATTAAATTATCAAGATAGAAATCAACTAAAAAGGTTAAAAATACTTTATGACAAGGTAGCGAAACTGCTTCACAATATCGCTGATGATGTTTAGTGAGTGAGCTTTTTAATTTTAATTAGTATTTAAAGCAGAAAAAAGTATAATGAGTTTTAAGAATGACAACTTCTAGAAACTTTTCTTTATATCTAATTATTTGCTATATATATTTGTGTTCTGTCATGACCTCAGGCGCGGTGCTTGTTCATCCGCGAGTTACTTTGTATGCGTTGTTTGTGTTTAGTAACCAGAAACTTCCTACATGTTTGTTACGTAATTAGTTTTATTAACTTTAACTATTATAACTTAATTGAAAACGCAATTATTTTTGTAAGTCTTTGTTTAAATCATAAAAATTGCTTTAAAAGATACATTAAGATAAAAAACAAATACATTTACATAAAGAATACAATCTCTTTTAAAATAAAAAATAAAAATATACTAAGAAAATCTATAATTTATAATAAACTTTTCAAATTTTAACAATTTAATTAATATATATTAAAAACATTTATTTTCCTAAACAAATAATATATATTCTTAAAACAATGCTAGAAATCTCAAAACATAACAAACCGTGAATTTCTACTGACAATTTCTAAAACATTTTAACAGAATACTCAAGAATTTTATTTCGCGTTTTAATCAGCGTATGTATATATTTGGCAGGTTTTTAGTGTTTGCGAATATTCTTTTTATTCTTTCGCACAAAGATGTTTTGAGAACATTCATGTTTTTTATGTTTCCACGTATGTCCATAATACAAAAATATTTTGTTTCGTACATAAACTTAAATGTTCTCAAAACGACCAAACTACCTGGCCAGTTTTTCGCAACTAAATATAATTACTGTGGTCAGTATTCGAGAGCGATCGCTCCCGCTTCCCGACCAAGCCTGTTTAATGTGTCTAAAAAGAACTTTCAATATACTGCACTTTTTTACTTTTACTCAAATAAGTTTGGTCTAACAGTACTTTTTCATTGCAAAGATATTATATATTTAAGCTGCTTTTCAAAACAATAATAAACTCTTAAATGTTCACTATTAAAATAAAATAATTATCTATTTCGATAATAATACAAGTAGTCTAAAGTAGTTTAAAAACAAACTAGACATTATGTATAAGAAGTTTGTAAAAGTAAAAAATAATTATTTAATAAATCATTTAATATAAGGTTTACCAACTGGATTTGTGTAGGCATGAATGCATGCCAACCTGTCATACAAATACATTGTATGTAGACAAATATGTATATATGTACACAAATATATTATGTATGTATGCACACCGTAGACCATGAAACTCGATGGGCTCGTTTAATATTGACTTCACACTTTGCTTAAGACCGTCTATTCTTAAATTATTCCTGCGGGATCTGTCTTCCATTTCCCATAGCTTTTCTTTTATTCTATGCATTTGACTTTTGTATTTAATTCAGTACTAATCTTTTTAGTTTTTTGTTTCACAGCTTCAAATTTTTTTGATGTTATTTCGTTGTTTACATTAATAAATTTTTTTAATTCGTTACATTCGGTTTCTAGTAAAATGACTTTGTGCAGAGAATTACCATATTGGTTTGCGATTGTATTAATTTTTACAATGTTGTTGGTGTTTTCTCGTTCGACCCTATCCGGCCTTTCCGAAAACATTTTTAAATTTGCAGCCGTTAATATAGCAAAGTTTTTTTCCTGTTCTTTAAGGAGTCTTCTAGTTTCTTCACTATATTTTTTTTGTAACTCGATGAGGTTTCTAGTATCATTTAATGAATAATCCGTTTTTGTATATATATGAATAAGTATTTTTTTTATAAAGTAACTTTAAAATTATGCTCAAGTTATAAAAAAAACACAAAACTTTTAAAATTTAAAAAGTTTAAAATTTTAAAAGTTTTGTGAACGAAGTTTTTTGTTTCTGATACAGCACATTGTACTATTAATTCTCTGGGTTGAGAAACGGTTCATTTATCAAAACTGACAAATCAAATCAAACATTAGTTTTAAAACTATTAAATAATCAATCAACAAAACCTTCAAGAAAAGTAAATAAGGCGCTTAAAAATAAAGTTTTTTAGCTTTTATGGCCGCCCAAATATTGATGACATTGTCACAGCTAACCTTTTTAGACAAAATCTTCTTTATTTAAAATAATTAAATATCAGTAACGAGATCCTAACCCATGGTCAAACGGTGAGAGTTTTTTACAATTTTTAGTTTGGCTGGCTGCAGATTGTAGAAATTGATTTAGGTCGTTAACAGTATTAAAAGCTTTGTACCGAATCATAACAAGAAATACAAATTTTAATGATGTCAATTTATAAGTCTCTTGTTTGCCTGAGCTACTCACTGGTCAAACATTTTGACCTGTGAAAAGCTCTTAAATATGTCGTGGTTATACACGACATGTTTAAGAGCTGCCAATATTTCTCTTGGCAAGTGGTTTGATCAAGTCGATTTCATCTTGTTATAGAAAGTCTATGAAGTGAGATCTTAGTTGCTTCAGTGAGTATTTTCCATTGAGCAAGACTTGTACTAAAAAATAAGTACCAAGATTCAAAATGTTTAAAGTCTCGATGACTGATTCAACTGCGTATACACCAGCTAAATTCAGACTGTGAGCGCTACCAGAAACGTACAGAGCCTAATAATTTCGCGAATAATTTTGCCTTATTAAGACTTTAGCTCCCTTGTAAGCACCTGAAATTTTGGACCCATTATCGTATTTCTGACCGCGACATTTTTGAACATATATTCCTAGCCTTAAAATCACATTAGTGATTAGCTTCGTTATATCAACGTCTTTTTTATCTTAAAAGTTTCAACACACAAGTACAGTTCTTTGCTTTTTCAGCAATGAATTTTTCTTTCATATGGGAGAAAAGGAATGACAAAGATATCTGCTCAGTATGAGATATATTGAGGGTACCATTAACTATGATTGTGAAGTAGATATCATTCTTCAACAGCTGAACTCATTTTTAGACAACTGACAGAGGTAATGGTTAATGATGTTTGACAACTGAGAGAGGTTATGTTGATGATGTTTTACATTGTAGTATGCAATGAAGGAGTTGTGGCAAAAACAATAAGCTTTGTTCCAGGAAGAAATTTTCTATTTTCTTCACCATTCACATGTAGTTTTTCACCTGGAAACATAGTGGTGTATTACAATTTTAATTAAATTGTTGCAACAACTACATAAATAATTAATAATTAAAGTTGATACTAAGAAAACTTTATAATGATTTATCTAGAAAAGCTAAATTCCTAGAAGCCAGAAAAACAGTTACATTCAAAGTTCAACGAAAAATTGTTTGTTAATTAGCTGTCTCAGAATTTATTCATTTCTGGACTTGTAAATATATATCGGTGGAGCTTGTAAGACGAATGCATGACTCTTTCCAATAAATGTAATAATTTTAGTGCAATGGGCTGGATTGATGCTGCTTTACACGATTTATGAGAGAATGAATCCCAAGCTCCTCTATTCCAACGAAGAAGGGGGAATTACCTGCTTTTGAAAACTGTATTCGTGCTGGAGTTTTTTTATTTAAATATGACCCAAAACAACTGATCACAAAGAGGGGTTAGCAGTGATTATTACCAAGTCAGGTTAACATTCACCACTGTTAGATATAAAGTTTCTCGTTCTGACTCTGATGATTCACTTTGAAATTTATTTAGCTTAGCTTCAGGAGAATTTTTTGAGCCCCCAACTGATCCACAGTCCTTCAATTTACACATATTGAGTGTAGTAAATTACACATATTGAGTGCAGTAAATTACACATATTGAGTCTCGTTGGTTTTTTTGCAAGAAGTTGAACAAACCCATGAAACGCACTACCTAACAAAGTTCTCAATTCTATTAGTGTTGACTGCTTCAAAGCGATATTTGATCAGTTACCATTATAATTACCACAGCGCATCATTTTCTGTACAATTGAGCATGAGATAGCATTGCTAACTGTTCATAGTATTACGGAATATGCCCGATTCTGTTTAGTTTTACTGCAATAAATCGTATTTTTTATCAGATTGCTCGGCGCCCAAGTTAATTTGCCCCCTTGTATATATATATATATATATATATATATATATATATATATATATATATATATATATATATATATATATATATATATATATATATATATATATATATATATATATATATATATATATATATATATATATATATATATATATATATATATATATATATATATATATATATATATATATATATATATATTATATATATATATATATAAAATAAACAAATGAAAAATCTTTACCAAATATATAATTCGTTTGAATTAAGATAACAGTATATATATATATATATATATATATATATATATATATATATATATATATATTTATATATATATATATATATATATATATATATATATATATATATATATATATATATATATATAAAATAAAAAAAAGAAAAATCTTTACCAAATATTTGTTTGAACTAAGATAACAGTATATAAAAAAACATATAAATTTATAAAAAAGCACACAAATATAATATTAACACATATATATATGTCACTAGTCGTAAAAAGAAATGTTGTTTTTTTTATATAGGGGACACGGAAGTTATTTTACTATTGATTTTCTTTCTGTAACAAAGTAATGAGGAACTTGTGGTTCTTACCATTAAGTAATCAGAAACTTGTGGTTCTTTGAATGAATCATCAAAATCTAAAGTACTTGATATTTTAATTTTTTTTCTATATTTACAGCTTGGCCTACAAAACGATATGGTGTCATTTTTTCTTTAAACCGTACAACAATATAATAACCCTCTGCTAATAAATATTCAGAGGTTGCAACTATCTCAGGATCACATATTTTTAAAGAGCAAATAGAATTTAATTTATAAGTGCTTTTATTTGAGTAGTACTTAAACTTATTTTGCATGTGCTTGATTTTGATGGAAAAGTGAATCTTGATTTTGGTGGAAAAGTGAATCTTGATTTTGATGGAAAGTCATAGTCATCATCGTACGAATCACTTTTTTCAATAAAAAAACTTTTTTTTTAAGGCTTTTTTTTTTTTTACTTTTTTCATTCTGTCATCAGATTTTTTCCATGCTGATTTCATGGGTCCCTAAACTGCAAGTAAATGTGTACTATTAGGAGGTAAGAAGATCATTCTAATGTTGGTAGCTTCATAACATCAATAGGTTAATGGCATGCTAAATTATGATCTATAAGAAGTTTTGGTGTGTTGTTATCAACATGTCTAAAGTAAGGTATTACTAATGTTTGCATCCAATCTTTAAAACAATAGCCATCAAACCAACCAGATTTTGAATGGTTATAGCGTGTACCAATTGGACCATCAAGTATCCAAGTGTCCATAAGACGCTCAGCTTTATACACTGCATATGGAGGAAGAAAAATACCATCATTAGTACATGCAAACATTAAAGACACTGATGACATTGATGTATTTATAACTCTTTCAGCATGTTTAGTACCTTTCCGGAATATCATTTGTTTTGATTTTGGGTTATCAGAAGGAATAGTTTCATCATAGTTTATTATGTTTTGAGGTAGAAAATTTTTTATTGTATTACCTAGGTTGTTAAAAAATCTACTTACAGAGTCACATGAAATTGTAGCACGCTTTCTACAAATATTTTGAGATGTTCGATAAGACAAAAGACTTTTATGCCACTCTAAAAATGATCTTGCCCAATCATCACCAGGCAAATTTTTTTTAAAACACGGACAGTCTCTTCCATATTTGTTAAGAAAACTTTATACAATTGATTTGAGGTCTATTTTATCAAATAAATTTCCACAATCACTAAAAATTGAAATGTATTGTGCAACTGACATCTCCTCATCTGGTAGCAAGAAACTCTTTTGACCAAACACACTACTATTGCGTAAACAACAAATATGACACCTTAAACTTCTGTGTGGTACGTTTAGCAGCTACCATTTTCACAAATCTGTTATAAAAAGAGCTAAAACTCAGTTATTTGTATATTTAAATATTAATTTTAATATCAAAAATATTATAAGAATAAAAACCATTAATTTCAAAAGGTGCTCATTTACCCCACATAAAAGTGCTCAATTACCCCACCATACTTTAAACACCTATATTTTATGAACAATACATTTATAAGACCTGACAACTAGTACGAGTTTACTTTAATATATGTAATATATTATACAAATGTTTATATGTATATATGTAATATATTATATAAATGTATATATGTATATATGTAATATATATGTAATATATTATACAAATATATTATACTTTAATATATGTAATATATTATACAAATGGCTTGTGATCTTGGCAGATTTAACAATTGGCTTGAGAGCTTGGCAGAACTGCAAGCATCATAATGGGCTATCATTAATTCAATTATTACTCTTGGATATGATGCAATAACCCATGAAGGTGTACATATTAATAACATTCACTTAATATCAAAGAATAAATGCCGAGCTATTGCTCTGGATCAATTAGGTGATGATTATGAAAGTTATATCATGGTTGACACTGGTCAAGGTAATCATGGTAATGTCATGAAATTTAATTTGGTCATGGAAAAAGTCATAGAACTCTTAAATTTTCATTGAAAGTCATAGAAACTGCATGGAATTTTTTAAAGTAATCTTTATTTTTTTATAATTGGGATATTTTTAGGATACAAAGAAAAGTATTGATATATATCTAGTCAGAGTCCTTTTTGAAAAAGATATTTTTCCAGTGTAAGTTATAAGAGAAGTAAAAAGAAAAAAGTTATTTTTAGATAGATATCAGAACTTTCTACCAATTAGTTTTTAGTTTGCATGTTTTAAATGACTAAGTTGCAAATACTTAGTGCATGTTTTAAATGACCAAGTTGCAAATACTTAGTGCATGGTACTGAATATTTTACTCTTTTGAATTATGATAAAAATTTTATAAAAACTTATAGAAATAACATGAAAATGTCATAGAAAAGTCATGGAATTTTATTTTTAAAATTTGAGTGGCCACCCAGTAAAATTTCTGGTTATAATAAAATTGTAAAATATGTTTTTAATAAAGTTTGTCATTACTTTATAACCAAAATAAGCAATAAAATTTTGTTAATTAAAATTAAAAACGTTTGGAAGTACTGAGTGTTTAATTTTCTTTTTTTTAATTTTTTTATTTCTTTCATTTCCCTGCATATATGTAAAGCAGTTGATCATCTAGCTTTTATTCAGATTTTCACTTAGCTTCATTTCATGATAGTTGTTGATGGATCAGCGCAAATATATCAAACACAATGTTAGACAAAGTTGCAGTTAACTATCTTACGATAAGCAAACTATGTAACACTTAGGGGGAAAGTCTAAATGAGCTAAACTATTATTTACACGCTCTTAATACAATTGCTACATCATGGCTGGCTAAGATTGTATGGCACTTAAAATAGTTTTGGCATGAAAAAGTTGAGGTTTAAACATGGCAAAGGTTTTAAATGATCAAAAACTACCACTAGGTATCATTCTAAGGTATTGAGGAAATTGTCTTCATATTTATTTTCGTACTTGCTTTATTTTTATAAAACATCATGAGTTTGAGCATTTTTTAACCATTGGAACAGTAAAATGCAAAACTCTACAAACAGTTCGTAGAGCAGCATTTTGTAACAAAAGAGCTCTAATACAAAGGTGTGCTTGAATTATTTGGAAACCACCTCCTCAACAGTCAGATAAAACTTTGTCATCCAGTTTCCAGCCTGGATGACAAAGTTTTATGTGACTGTTGAAGAGGCAAATTTTGATCATTTCAGTGGAATCAAGGTATTAAAAAATGTTTTACTAGAAATTGCAGATTCTAAATCAAATCCGGGTTCACTTTTTAAAATGACCTTGAACAAAATATTTTAGATCCTTTAAAATTTTTTTGTTTGATTGATGAACACTTTACCAATACTACTTCTGCTTTTCATATTGCAGTAGGAGACATCATAAGTCATCAATATACGAGATATTTCTCCCTTTCTATTAACTAGACTCTCAAGGAGGAGGTATTAGATGCAAGGCTTCACAATATAGATATTGAAGAGTTTATTGGAATGTTTAGTGAGATTGAAGAAAGATTACCTAATGCAACAATTTGTTATATTTCATACAAATTAAGATAAAAAAAAAATCAAACCTTAAATTATCTAGATAGTTTAGATCAATTATCTAGAGAAAATTTAGTTATCTGTAAAATAAATTAAATGAAACATAATGATATACGAGAAGATTCAAAAAAACATGCATGCAAATGCTAAAAAATAGATGAAAAAGACAAAAGAAAGTTAAAATGACAGTTGCTTGAACTCTATTACAATGAAATAAAGAGTTTACATACATTGTATATTAAACACTTCGTGACTATGATGATGTAATGTCAGATAGAATTGTTGGGCAAAAACTCTGCCATGAATGGTACGATAATAAGTATTCGAAGTATGATGGTAAAGAAGAAAAACCTAAAAAAAAAACAAAACAAGACAAAGTTTACATAATTTCTTTTTGGAATAAAGATAATATTGAAGCTGTTGACTACAACATGAAAAAATTACAGCTTCCGCTTGTGTTGGACCAGGAGAGTTGATCTTTTTTTGAAGTGTAATATGTAGCAAATTATGATAATAATACTTGTAATGAAACTTTCAAAATAGAAACCACAAGTGATGAAACTTGAAAAACAGATACAGCATGTGATGAAACTTGCATAAAGGTATAGCAAGTCATAAAACTTGAAAAGTTAGTCATATCAAGTCAGGTATGGCAGGTACTAAACCATATGTTTTTATTTTACTTTTCAGAGAAGAATAAAAGTATTTGACTTGGAATGACATTTGTGCAAGTGTTGTGACTTGCAAAATATTTTGATAGCTAGCTCTGGCTTATCTTCACATGATGTTTATCGTTACAAATGATTATTACAGTGTTCCATTTATGATATTGGTTATTTTAATTATTTACTAAAAGCTAAGTTAACTATTTAAACTTAGGGTATCTAAAATGTTTTAATACAGAACAATATAAAATTGATTGTTACATTTTTGTTATAGGATATAACACTGATATTTTTGAAAATGAAATAAAATATATTTAATAAAATATCAAAAAATGAAATATACTAATTTATTTTGTTTGTTAAAGATACAATTATTTTTAAGATTTTACCATCTTTTTATTTTAGGATGTTGGTAACCATCACCAGCCTATTCAACAAACTTTTCAACTTAAAAAAAGTTTACGAATGGCAGCGAAAAGACTTTTTTATTTCAAAAATAGGCTTAGTTGTGGTCTTTAATTTAGCTTCACAGGTATACCTGGTGCCTTCAATTTTAGCTTAGCAGGTATACCTGGTGCCTTATTCTGGTTTTAAATTGTTAAATCATTTTAGAATAACTATAATTGTTATTATAAAGACTTATTTTTTTATTTATTTTTTATTTCAGGTTGGGGGGTGGGTACACGCCCCTTCCACAAGTCAATAAGCACACCACCAACAAATGAAACTCTAGTAAAAATAATTTTGAATGTTTTTTATACTGTGTACTAGTTTCACTTATTTTATTAAATATAAAAATATTTATTTATAATTAGAGAATGAAACATTTTTTAAACAAGGTATGTTAAACCACTACCACTATATCCACCACCAACTTGAATATACGCCAATCATTGTTGTTGTCTGGAATAAAATTATAGCAACTTTTTGTATAAAAAAAATTACTGTTTGCTGATAAAAAACACTCTTAATTGAAAAACATATGCTTATTTTTAGGTTAAAAGTGATGATTCTACACCCCCTTTAGTCCCCAGAAAATGTCCAATAGGTGGACGATGTTAGAAATTTTTAGCCCACGTTTACACCTATCTTTTGACAGTTATAGTAAGTTAGATAAGAATTGACAAAGTTATAACAATTTAAGTGAAGGAACAATTTAAGTGAAGGAAAATTAAGTTTTGACCACACTTTCTTCAACAAATTCATATACTAAAAATTTGCTGCTAAAAACATCATTACTTTTTGTAAAATAGTTAAATAAAATATTTTATTGAAGCCCTTTCCAATAATAGATAGCAATCTAGTCTTTGATCAATTTAAAAAATAACAGTGTTTCTTATCATAAAAACTACCAGTATTTTTTTTAAAAAAAAGAATAAAACTAAGAAAAGTAAAGAAAAAGGCACGTGAGAACTTTGTTGTTTTTTTAGGCAGTGTGAACTTGCATGTTGCTCTTGTTATATATCTATTAGAGTTTACTTGAAAGAAATAATTTAAAAAATGCGAAGGGACTAGTCCAAGTTTGTATTTAAGCATAAATAGTACATTTTGATAGATGTTGATTTGGTAAACATTAAGTGCCCTTAAGGTTTTTAGTAAGGGTTCAACATGAAGTAATTTTTGTTATAAACTAGTCTTGATGCATGTTTTTGACTTATATAAATAGTACTCAGTTTGGATTTGTGTGTACTCGCTGATGTAATATTAGCGTACGTAAGATAACTTTGGATGTAAGAAAAATAAATCAATTTAAGATTATTTTGGGACAACATAGGTTTAACTTTGTAGAGTATCCCAATATATTTTGAAATTTTGTTTTTTTTTGTACTTATATGGGCTCTCCAAGATATATTTTTGTCAATAAGTATCCCAAGAAATTTAGTTGTTTCTGTTCTTTCAATGTTTACCTTATCTATTTTAAGTGAGGGAAGGATAGTTGATATATTTTTTTGTTTTTGTTTTTTGGAATGATATATTAATTTTTTGTTTTTTGGAATGAAACAATATGTATTTTGTTTTTTGTGTATTTAGTTTGCTATTTATTCCATTTCAACCATATATTTAATTTTTTAAGCTCTTTGTTCATACATTCATAAAGGTCTTTGATTGAGTTCGAGGAATAAAAAATGTTTGTGTCATCGGCAAACATAATTAAATCAAGTGATAATCATAGTGCTTTAAGAATATTTCTACAAATTCATTATAAGCGGAGTTAGTATGCCCAAGGTTGCATTTTTGGCAAATCCTGTCCCACCTCAATGCTGATAATGCTTTAAACTGTTGAGTAGTAAAATAAATAATTTTTCAATTATAGACTTTGATTTTAGAGTTAATATTTTTTGTATCTTGAAAAAAGGAAAAGTATATCGGAAAGTGATCGGATATATCCGTTTTGATCACTTCTGCTTTTAATGAAGAATCATAAAATTAATTCAATATGTTGTCAATTGCAGTGATCAAATTTAATGTTACCCGGGTTGGTTTGCTTATTATAGGAAAGATGTAGTGTCAAAACATATTGTCAAAAAAATTTTAGTAACAGCATCTTCATTGTACTGTAGACAATTTATATTTATGTCACCGATACAGAATAATATTTTGTGTTCTTTGTTTTTTTCTAGAAATAGTTTTAGGTGATTTGAAAAGTTTTTTATATTTTATTTATTTTTTTTTTTTATTTGTTTGTTTACATTTAACGTAATATTTATAAATTACATATTTTCCAAATACAAACAAGGCTTCTAAAAGAAGATCACAATGATTTTATTGTCAGAACCCGTTTACAAAGGAGAGTATGTAACATATTATAAAAACGCCTTTTTACAATAAAAGTACGTAAAAAATCATAAAAAAACAATAAATTATAAACTAGTATAAAACAAAACATGACAATAAAGTTTATTATTATTTTGTTTTTTATCACAAGATAAATTAAAAATATTCTAAGATATTTTCAATAGAAAGAATGTGGTCTTTTAATTTATTTTAAAAAACAGGATAAGTTAGGGGTAAGTTGAAGTTAGGCAAAATAATTTTTTTCCAGAGATGAGCTACACGATAAGTGATACAAAATTGATTAAATTTTGTTCGACAGAATGGTTCATTTAAATAATAATTATTCCTCATGTTAAACTTGCTTAATGGTTTCAAAATAAAAAGACCTTTCAAATTAAAGGAGATAAATCATGCTTCCACATATAGACAAAAAATAAATTTTATTTACATTTAGTTTATTTATATCTAGGATTTTCATTTGGTTAACAAATATTGAGGAATGTGCGAACCGATCCGCAGAATTAATTAAACGGATCGCATGTTTTTAACGGCGAAAGAAACATTGTAACTTGCTTTGATCAGTGCTACCCCAGGAAATAACTCCATAATTTATATAACTGTGAATAAAAGAGTAATAAAGTTTAGTTAAATTATTTTTATCTAAATGAGTACGCGTCTTATATAAAATTCCGATACTTTTTGTAACTTTTGAGCAAAATAGTAAATATGATGTTTCTATGTGATGTTCTCGTCAATAAAAACCCCCAGGTATTTAGTTACAGAATCTCTTTTAATTTCAATATGGTCAATAAGAACTTTTGGTAGATTTGGAGGTAGAAAACGTTTTTTGGAGAGCGGGTGGAAAAGAATCCATTTTGTTTTGGTTTTATTTAATGGTAATTTGTTACTTTTAAACCATTTAGATATGTTTTGAAGTTCTTTGTTCATCACGGAGTATCACTTTAAAAGTATATCACTTTCATGTGGTCTGTAACAGGTGGGCACAAGTATATTTTTTAATTTTTTGTTTATTATTTCAATTTTATAGATCTCGCATTGGCATCAGAAACCAAAAGTTCGTCTCTAATTTTAGTTGTAAGATCATTATGAATATATGTCATAATTTCAACTCGTTTTTTAACTTTTCGCTCATAAGATAATAGTTTGTAGTTTGGAACAGACTTGAATTTATTCTGGATGATTCGTCAGAACACCACCACCAGTCACCAAGTTTCTGTTAAACCCAAGATTTAATTTAACTATATTTTTTTTTTGTTATTTTTATTCTTACTGATATGGTGATTATATTCTGTTATAATTTATTAAAAATATAAAAACTAAATAAAAAAAATTATCACACCGGAGCACATTGGTCAAAACAGCAGTTTTTCATTATCGACGTCTTTATTGATTGTCAAGTAATTGAAACGATTTAAAAGAAAAAAAAAGTGTTTATTAATAAAACAAATAACGAACATTGAGATGATTTAGAAAGAGGTGATTTAAAGGAGGTGATTTAAAAGTATTTATTAAAGTATTTAAAGAAGGTGATTTAAAAGGAGAAAAATTATATAAGAGGTAATTTAAAAGGAGAAAAAAAAATTATTTTTTCAAAAACTGAAGATTTGGATGTTTAACAACTAAAAATAACTGAGAATTTGAACAAATTTATAACCGGATATAAAAACTAGATATACACACAATACTCGAAAAAAGTAATAGAAAGTTAATTAAATGGATCATCTTACCGCAATAAACAATTACCGATATAACAATTTTTATTTACCGATCCTCGTACCGAAATAAAAAAATACCGATAAGACATTTTTTATTTACCGATAAGACAATTTAAGGGGATGACTGAATAAGCGCGAATTTCATAAGTGTGAACTAGCATAAGTGCGAATGACGTAAGCGCGAACTGGCATAAGCGCAAATTGGCATATGTGCGAACTTGCATAAGTGCGAAGCAGTTGCAAAAATTGGCACAAATGCGAACTGGCATAAATGCAATTTGGCATAAGTGCGCCGAACAAAATTTCAAACATTGGTATAAATGCGAATTGGCATATATGCAAACCAGATACAAAAACTGGCACAAATGCGAATTGGCATAAGTGCGCTGAACAAATTTGCAAACATTGGCATAAGTTCGAACTGACATAAGTGCGAAGCAGTTACAAAAACTGGCTCAAGTGCCCACTGGCATAATTGCGAATTGGCAAAAGTGCGCCAAATAAATTTGCAAACATTGGCTTAAGTGCAAAATACTAATTTGCAATTATGCCAATATTTGAAATTTTATTCGGCGCACTTATGCCAATTCGCAGTTATGCTAGTTTTTGTAACTGCTTCGTACTTATGTAATATCGCACTTATGCCAATGTTTGTAATTTTGTTCAGCGCACTTATGCCAATGTTTGCAAAATGTTATGGAGACTTATGCCAATTCGCACATATGTCATTTTTTGCAAAGCTTCGCACTTATGTCAGTTCGCACATATGTGAAAACGCATATATGCAGCATCCCGAATTTAAGCAATTGCTTAAATTCGGGATGCTGAAATTTTAAATTGCTTAAAATGTTTGTTTGCGCAAACAAACATTTTATAAACGCAGCTAATTTCAGATGTGGTAAAGATTTTATAAACACAACAAATTTTAGAGATCAAATCAATTATCACCACACACAAGTTATAAAGATAAAAATGTAAACTATATTATTGAATTATATTAAATAATAACTAAAAAAAAAAAATATATATTTGGCATGTATGAATTTTACAAACAAACGAATTTAATTTTTTAACTAAACATTTTTAACTTGTCAAAACTGCAGACATTTCAACACCAAGTCATTTTCCATCATCACCAAAATATGTTGATGATATATCCTCATCCGAGTTACTAATTTTCCATCGAATTCACCGAATTATTTTTTTTATTATATTTTACTTTTATATATTATATTACAACAAAAGCTTATTAAAATGATCACCAAAAACCAATAAAACAAAAAATTCTAATAAAACTTTTATTTGAAGCAATAAAATATTTTATTGTTAAAATTATTTAAAAACTTAAAAAAAAAAAAACATCGTAATAAAAATTTTGTATCAGAACATTAAATGTTTATAATTTCGTAAATTTTTCAAGTATTCAAAAGGAGAAAAATTAAAATATATTTTCAATTAGTAACAATATCTAAACTTTTTATTTCTTTTACTTAGAAGGTATTCCGCGTAAATGTTCGCGTAAGACACGAATTGTACTTAAGTAGTCATCCATGTTGATATAGCAACCACTTAAACTACGTTTTCCAGTAAATGAGGTGCGTCCATGAAGAACTCTAAAATAATTCACGACCTCTTAAAATTATGGAAAAAATAGAAAAATACTAAAATAAGATAGAAGATAGATGGTTGATAGAGGATAGAAGATTGAACAAGAAATATAGATTAATGTTTATTAATATATATGCATCATTAGGAATATTATGATATAATTGTTAAAAAAATTAAAATATGCAAATAAATTTTATTTATAAAAACCAACCTCCAGTTGTTGACAATTAATAAATTTCCGGGAGTTAGTTTAAGTCGAAACTCTTGTTCCTTGCTATATATGATATCCAAAAAAGCAATGTAATGATTATAAAATTTCTCAATTTCATCAAATGATAAGCAATTCAAAACATCACGATCTCCATCATTTATTCTAAAAACACAAAACATCACGATCTCCATCATTTATTCTAAAAACGTATAACTTTCCTCAGATTTTCAATTTATAGTTTTGTAAAGAAAATATCAAAATTAACTAATGATAATTATTTTAAATAATGAAACACACATCCTTCCTTAACCTAATAGTTTTGTGATTTGACCCCAGACATTGTTATACATTGTTGGATAGAATGCACTTTTTACTTTACGTAATTTAGGCATTTAAAAAGTATCATTTTTTACTTTAAAAAGTTTAACAAATAAAAATAATTATAAAAAAAAAAAGTGTGATAATAAAACAAATAAAAAAAAAAGGTTTGCCATTTTTGTACACACAAAAAATTGTGCAAACAATTTTTTGAAAAAAAAACAAAAAATAAGACTATTAAATATTCAAAAGAGAAAGAGAAAATAAAATGTTCAAAACTAAAAATCCACTTGAAATATGTGATAAGTGTAGAAACAATATATAATCTAAAAAAAACTACCCAGTGGGCATAAGACACCCTTACACGTCTAAGAGACGTCCATTGGACATCTGCACATCCCCTTGACGTCGGTCGGACATCTTAGGACGTTTAATGCCCACTGGGTACTTAGATTTAATGATATACTGAGCTCTATTTATAAATCTGGCAAATATTTTATTTGACGGGTAAACAATGTTACAGCTTTAACCTTTTGCAATTTGTCACTGCAAAAATTTGTCACTGTCACTATCACTGCAAAATTTACAAACTAACGAGTTTACGTGGAAGAACTTGAACAAAAAGCAGTAGCAAGTTTTCCAAGTCGCGTTCAGCCAAAAAAAAAAAATGCAAATCTTGCCTTTCAATCATCGGAAAAGGAAAGAAACACAAATGTTAAAATAAAATTTTAGCTGTAAAAATATTAGAAAAACTTCAAATCTCAACTAAAGTTTTTTATTTCAAATTCTCAGAAAAAGTATAAGAATAAGAATTAAAAAAATAAACTCGTTAAAAGTGCCTTTACAAATATCAGTAGAATCCTTAAAAAATATACCTAGACATTAATTTAATAAGGATTAAATCGAGATTTACTTTGTCCAACAAGACACTTATACAGTACGCTAAATAACTCAGGTAAAACAATTTTTTAAAGGATACTATTCTTTATAAGTAATATAGATAATTTTAATTTGATGTTCTTTTCATAATAAAAATGTTATTTATTGGAGGAAGAGGCTTTCTTTCTTTTATAAATATATTTACAAACATAAAACAACAGAAAGAAGAAGAAGCTTTCTTTCTTTTATAAATATATTCACAAACATAAAACAACCAGAAGTAATTATGAAGAATCTCAAAAATCAAAATATAAAGAAAGTTCTGTAAAAACTTGTTTTTTACAAGTTCTAAATGTTTCTGAAAGTCACAACAATTATTCAGTACAATGTTTCTTTAATAATAAGCATTCTAAAATAACAGAAAAAATTTAAAAAAAGATAACTTTGATAAAAAAAAATACGCTCATTTGTAGCTGATTTTAAACTTTGTCAAATAATGAGTAGTTTCTCCAAGTGCCAACCTTACCATATATGCAAACAAAAAAGAATAAAACCATTTTAAGAAAACAAGTTTAGAACTTTTGGTTCAAGCGACAACGCAAAAAATTCTCTAGCAAAATCTAGCAAATTCTCACAATCAGGTTCAATGAAACATAATGCTAAAGATTATTTTAATGATAATAATTCTCCATTGATACACCCAGAAGCCAGCGACTACTTATTGGTATAATAACTTTATCCACTAGAGTTACACCCAATGGAGGAAGCTCTTAATCATATTTGTAGTATTTTATTTTATATAATCATATAAAGAAATGTGGTAGTAAAAATAATGTTGCTAAAGTTTCAATTATTCGCAACATTTAACAATGCTTTTAACAGGAATGTCTCCAGTTATGATGAATCCAGAAAATTATGATGAATCCAGAAAAATATTTAAAAATTGACTTAATTATAACTATGTTGTCATAAAACTAATTAACAAACAGTATCTCAATTATACTATACATTAATTATTGTCCATGACATTGGTTTCTATTTTACAAATGATATATTCATGACAGTCATATCCAAATAATATAACCATTATTACTATAGTTTCATTTAGGGTAAAAGCTTTTACTTTTAAAGCTGTAACTTTTGAACAATTAATAAATTTTTATTTATAAATTTGTGTAAAAAATAACAAATTCCCGAACCTAAAAATGTATTGTTTTTAGGGATCCCTTAAAATGTAATTTATTTAGGGTAATTCCACATCAAATCACCTAAAATTTAGGAAATTTTGAACCATGGTTCCTCAAATTTTTTTAAAACTTCTTTGGCTGTTGCACCTTTAAAAAAAAAAATTAAAACATAAAATTTCAGCTCAAAATGTTGAGCGATTGACAAGATACTGCAATTTTAACATTGACCTGGTTTCCTAAAATGACCCGGTTTTTATAACATTAAAAAAAAATTAATAAGCAATAAAAATGGCAAAAATATGAAAATAAATATATATAATGTTTTTTTGATGCCGAATTCAATAAATGTACTTAAAATGCTGAAATATAAAAGGAACATGCTTAAAAGTTAATAAAACAAGTAGTTTCTATAATCAAACTTTGGGGCCCAATATCTCAAAACACCTCTGTCAAAATTTGTTTTTTTGTTGCTGTTAATATATTAAGCTGCTTATAATCTTACTAGGCACAAATTATCTAACTGGAAAAACAGCTAAAACATATGGAACTTTAATTTTAAATATATATCAAATTTTCAATAAATTAGTTTAAAAAACTTGCAAATAGAATTTTGTTAAATGTTAAATTTAGTTTATAGACTCCATAGATAAAAAAAAAAAAAATTGTTATATTTAAGGAAGTCTTAACTATATAATAAATTTGTTATTTGATCTTAACAACTGAAAAAAACATCCTGTTTTGAATCTGACTAGGTGTGATATTGAAGTGCATTTGTTTTTAAAATTTTAACAACTATAGTTTGTAAAAACTAGTTTATAAAAAATTCAGTGATAACATCATTAATCGGTAAAATTTTATTGAAATATTAAAAATTTTATATATATAGATTTTATATATATAAATATTTATAAAGAAAATTAACAATATCTCTCAATGTAAAAAATTATACAACAGAAGGATTCTGAAAAGGTTTGAATTATTTCTATATTAATTTTTTTTTTTACTCAAAATAATGTAGAATAGAAGAATTTTTTAATTTTTTTTTTAAGAAATACATTCACCCTAAGTAACTTATTATAAGATGTGTTCTATATTGTGTTTATTGACATCAGATGAATGCAATGACCAGCAAGATGTTATTGAAACTTTAAGCAATGAAGAAAAAATAACTATATCATTACATTGTAACATTGAGTTATCAAACTTAACGATATTATGTGAAAGACATGCTATAAAATATTTGAAATTGTATCCTATATGGCAGAAAGCATGTTGTGATCCATTCAATAAACATACAAAGAAAATCACAAGTAAGTAGATGTAGAATCTAAATATTTTATATATATATATACTTTTTTAATTTGTATTTTCTAAAACATAAACAATGTTTTGAACAATTGCGCAGATAAGCTTTATATAATTCAATTACTTTTAGAAATTCTCATAGTAGTTACAATAATGAGTCACAAGTCATGATGAGAAGTAGCTTGAATATTGCTCCTGGGAAGAAACTTTGCAAACCTTGTAAGCAAAAGATTGCCATAAAAGAAGATCTTAAAGAAAAGAAACAAAGTCAGGAACAAGATGAGGATTTTCTAATATCATCATTCAAATCAAAAAGACAGAAGATCAATGAAGAACTCAAAAATTTTAATATATCTCCTCTAAAATCTCATTCAAAGTCATCAAAACATATTCTCTCAGAAGGAAAGCAAAAAATTGCGCGCATCAATGAAATGGTAAATGTTACTAGAAAAACTGAAAGTCAAGTCAATGTTCCTTCAAAACTGTGTTATAAAACAAATAACATGAAAATGAAGGCTGAAAACTTTGATGAAATTATGAGCTTGATAAAAAAAAAAAAACTCTATGTTCTGACAAAAGGACTATTGTTCAACTTCTAACACTGGCACCCCCAAGTTGGTCGATATTAGAAGTACAAAATAACTTCGCAGTTGCAGAATACGAAGCAAAAATGGCTAGACAAACTTTTTAATAAAAAAGGATTGTTAGCTATCTCTCCATTGTATAAAGGTAAAATCTTACACAAAGAAATAGAAGATTCTGTTAAATTGTTTTATGACTCAAGTGATTTATGTAGAACTATGCCTGGAAAAAAAGATTATATTAGCATTCAAAAGAACAACCGTAAACAAAAAAAACTGCTTTTGTGTAATTTAAAAGAACTATATGTATTACACAAAGAAAACAATCCAGAAATAAAATAGGTTACTCAAAATTTGCTTCACTTGACCAAAGTGGTGCATTTTGCCAGGTGCAAACGGTACACATTCTGTTTGTGTTTGTTGTTATCACCAAAATGCCATATTGCTAGTAGATGCCTTAAATATTGGACTAAAGTATAAGGATTTACTTTCAAAAACTGTTGCTCAGTAGAAAATAAAGAATGCATGCTTGCACAGTGTGATAATTGTCCTGGTAAAGAAACCCTCACCAAATATATGTATGAGATTTTCGGAGACCACGAAGATGATTTTGAGATACACTACAAGCAATGGCAAACTACTGATTGTGCAACACTATTGAGTTTAACAGCAGATGTTTCAACATTTGTTGAACTATTAGTATCTTGCTTGGAAAAGCTACAAGCTCATTCTTTTATTGCTCACTCTTAATCACAGTACCTTAACCAACTAAAACAAAATATGGATCAATCAAACATTATCATTATTGGCGACTTCGCTGAAAATTATACTTTTGTAGTCCTAGATGATATACAAAGCTATCATTGGAACACCCAACAATGTTCTTTACATCTATTAGTGATATACTATAAAGATGATAAAGGTGTACTGAAACATATTTCTTATTGTTTTATATCAGACGACATTACTCATGATGTAACTTATGTGTTCAAAATATTTCAACTAATCATACCAATATTAAAAATAAAATTTTCCAATCTGTCCAAATTACATCTATTCACTGATGGTTGCGCAGGACAGTACAAAAATTGTAAAAGCTTTTACAATCTATGCCAACTAGAGAGCAAATTTTCCTTTAAAGTTGAATGAAACTTTTTTGCCACGTCACACGGAAAGTCACTATGCGATGGGATTGGCGGCACTGTAAAATGGTTAACAGCGCAAGAAAGTTTAAAACGACCATACAGAAACCAAATTTTCACATCAGAGGCTATGTATGAATTTTGTATTGAGAAAATCAAGGTTGTTAACTTCATTTACATAAAGGCGATAGACTTTTTGCTCCTCGCATTGCAATTTAGCAATTGCAATGTGAGGAGCAAAAAGAAACGTACAATGGTGTAACAACTCTACCTGGTACTCGTAGCTTTCATCAATTTATACATATTGGAGATAACAGGGTTGGGGCAAAGAGGTGTAGTACAGACACTAATTATACAATAATTCACAACCTTAAAAAGAAACAAGATATATTTAAACTTGATAATGTCACTTTAGGACTTATGTAGCTGTAGTCTATGATGATAAGTGGTGGATCGGCATTGTAACTGAAACTAACCTAGAAGAAGTTGATGTTAAAGTTAAGTTTCTTCACCCAAAAGGTCCATCAATCTGTTTTAACTGGCCTGAAAGAGAGGACAACTGTTTTACTCTTAACACCAACATATTGAAAAAACTATCTGTTCCACAAGCTTGCTCTAGTTCCGGTAGAAACTATGTGTTTGAAAATGCTGAAATAGAAGAAGTACAAGTAAAATGGAAACAATATTGTGAACTATTACAAACACAGTCAAAATAATTTACATCTTTAAAAATCTAGTATATTTAAATACCTTTTTAAATTGCGATTAAATTATTTTTATTTTATTTACAAACATTTTTTGGGAATTTCTTGAAAAAGTAATACATCTTTGATATTAAAGTTTCATATGTTTCAGTTGTTTTTCCAGTTACATATTTTGTGCCTAGTAAAATTATAAACAGCTGAATATATAAACAGCAAAAAAAAAAAAATTTTGATGGAGGTGTTTTGAGATATTGGGCCGCAACGTTGGTTTATAGAAACTAGTTGTTTTATTAACTTTTAGGCATGTTCCTTTTATATTTCAGCATTTTAAGTACATTTATTGAATTCAGCATCAAAAAAATACTATATGTTTATTTTCATATTTTTGCCATTTTTATTTCTAATTTTTTTAAGAAAAATATTTTTTTAGAATGTAAACTGAGTCATTTTGGGAAAACAGGTCAATGTTAAAATCGCAGTATCTTGTTAAATGTTAAAATCGCAGTATCTAAAATCGCTCAACATTTTTGGCTGAAATTTTGCATGCAATATTTTTTTATAATTAGGAATAATGTGTCAAAATATAAAACAAACAGAAGACACATGGTTCAATGGATTGGGTGATTTGATGTGGAATTACCCTTTAGTAATGAGAATTGTGTGATTTTGGTGACAAAATCTACTTATCGTAATGGATCCAACAATATATGAGAATGCCTAGGGTCAAATCAAAAAACGAGAAATTGGTTAAAGGCATGTGTGGAAATGAATAAAAAAACTTATTAGGCACTAGGACTTATGTGCTCTATAGAATGTTTTATTTCTTAGAGAAAATTAGTTATAATGAGAAGTATAAGATAATTAGAGATGTAAAGTATTGTCTCAATTGTTAATGTTAAGTAGATTGTCTCAATTGTTGCTTTAAACCAATGTACAAAACTGAGACCATTATGCCACATCCACAATAAGAGGATAGTGTCATAACTAATAACAAGTCACAAGTACTACTACTACTACTACTACTACTACTACTACTACTACTACTACTACTACTACTACTACTACTACTACTACTACTACTACTACTACTACTACTACTACTACTACTACTACTACTACTATTACTACTACTATTACTGGTGCTGCTGCTACTCCTACAAAAAATATTCTTATCTCAGGTAAGACTTTCTACATAAAAACTAGTAAATACTTAAGAAATGCTCATAAAACTATTTTTTCAGTGAAATTTCAGGTACACCGATACTTATATATATAAATTTAAAAATAAGAAAAATTTAGGTTGGCTATTTTTTGCCAAAAAAATGGCAGACTATTTTTATGGTCAAACTTTTGTATCAAATAATTTTTGCCAACCTGATGCCGACCTCAAAAAGATTAAGGTCGGCAAATTATTGCCGATTTCATATTTACTAATTCCCAGGGTTGATATACATATAAATTTACACATACATATACATAGAGACTTGAACTGTTTTAAACATTAATCCAAAAATAAATTAACCTGACTTGATAAATTTCTTTTGAGTACGGGTTTATCTTTATAATAGGCCCTAAAGCTTTTGAACAACGATCTTTCTCCTAAACGAATAACTACATTTAAATAATAAATTTAATAAATGTGAATTATAAAAAGTAAAACCAAAGATTAATGAAGATACATAATATGTGGCAGGAATCCATGTCTTGGCTAAATACTCCACAGCATCGGGATTAGTAAGCTTTAACTTTTCAGCAGCACCTATACCATCTACAAGTACTGTCTCGCCACCAGTTCCTGTATGTTCATGGCAATGAAACATCTGTAGGCTATAACAAAAAACTTATTACAAATTACATGCAAAAGTAAAAACAAAAAGACTTGCGAATTGTTGTTTCATGCTCTCAGATGATTCAGTAACCATTTGTGGTTAATAGAACCTAATTGTATTATAATAATAATAATAACCACAATAACAATAAATATTAAAATAAACTAAATTTTAGTTAAAACAACAGAAATTATTTAAACAATATATATATATTGTGATATAAAATTGGTGCAATAGAAATCAATATTAAATCCAGTATTAAAAACATTTTTGATATACAAAAGCTTACCATCATTTCCGTATCAACTAGATAAGATTGTCACAATTTAAAAGATGATGCTTTAAATAAATAAATTCTTACTTGTTTTTGTATGGAGGACTGCTGTCAAATTTTATTTTTGAAGGCCACTTCAGATGAGGAGGCTACTTATTTGTGGTTATAACCACAAATGTCAAATTTTATAATATAAGGCCACTACAGACGAGGAGGCTACTTGTTTGTGGTTATAACCACAAATAAGTAGCCTCCTCGTCAGTGTGGCCTTCTAGGCCTTGAGGAGGTGAATTAACGCACAACACACAAGTCTCTCTACCATCATTGTTAGGTTATCAATTTTTCTACAATCAATTTTTCTACAAATACTACTATAATCTCTGTTTGAGCAACCTATCAACCTATCAACCTTATCTTCATCAACCAAAAATCTTCTCCTTTATCTTTATCGTTTATCTTCAAACTTTTAATTTAAAAAAAAATTATTTATTAATTTTTTATTGTTTATGTTTTATTGTTTATAAGTTGTGTAGGCAGATGTTATAAACTTTGATATCTTATATTGTTGATCTTAACATAGGCTTTTTATTTGTTAGTTTAGTTACTTTATTCAATGAATAGTTTTAACCAATAAAAACCTACATTAATCCATTTTAGATGCCGATTTTCTACAGTCAACATTATCTAACAACAAGATTAAAAATCAAAAGCTTTTGACTAGATGTAACTCGCTATTTTAAACGTTTTTACAGTACTTCCTTAATTTTTTGAATTTAAAACACTTGTGCACTTTTTTTTGGACAATAAAAAAAAAATGATTTGTCTCTAACTTTTAACACCAAAATAAATTTTTTGAGAAATAATTGTTTTGAAAAACAAATGTTTTAAAAAATAAGTAGTTGATTTTTTCAAAATCTACTGTATTTAATATAACTTGTTACAATTAATAAAAAAAACTCTATATTACTAGAGGAAGGGGTGGGGTGGGGTCCATAATTCTATATTTTTTGTTTAACCAGTTATTCTTAATTAATTTTTTGAGAAAAGTTTAAAAAAAAATTAAGTTTTTGCTAATTTTTTATGTTTGACCTTCTACTTCTATTTTAAAAATTTAAAAGATATAAAAAATAAAAGTCTTTGCAAAAGTTTCTTTGCGAATAAAGTTACTCAACTTTTCTTTCAAATTTATGTTATTCAAATTTTGATTGGATGAATTTGATTTTTAATCATTGCGTTTTAGAAAAAAAAAGTTTAATCTGAAGTCTTTTTCTGAAGAAACATTTTAAATAAGTAAAATGACAGATTGCTTCAAAAAAAAAGTTTAATCTGAAGTCTCTTTCTAAACAAAACGCTTTAACTAATCAAAAAGACGGATTGCTTCAAAAAATCTTAATTTCCTTTTTTTTATTTATTTTTAATCGTTATTCAAGCTATCAAGAAGGCTATTCAAGATTTCTTTTTTTTTTTTTTTCACCTTTCTTTAATAAAGTCAAGAATAAATCTGCTTTTAAAGTGCCAGTCAGTAGAAGTTCAGTTAAATTCTAAAGTTTTAACAATTCTAAAGATAAACAGTTAGTATAAAGGAACACCGCTACCTAAAATACTTTATAAAAAACAAACTGGGTGATTTTAAAATTTTCTGCTTTACTTCAAAATACAGTGAATAGCTAGTTAAAAAAAATTCTAGAAGCAACTAATAAGTATACCTCAAAGAGGTTGAATGATTGTATCATTCTTGCTAGAGTATTTTGGCAAAAATTAGCCTAAGGACTTTAAAAAAGAGAAAAGTATTATGTATTTGGTTGATGATGGAATATGATTAGTATTAACTTTCTAATTAAGTTGTTGCAGTTGGAAAGCTTTGGAAAAAACCCATTTAATTTCAACAGTAAATGTATACTTAATTATTTAAACCATATAAAAAATGAAGGTTCGCGCAGTTTAAAAATATTTTGGAGAATTAATGTGCAGTTATTTGTCCAAAAAGTTGAAACTATGGAATATAGTTGAAACAAGGAACAAAAACAAATGGATAACAATGGAAGAGCAGCAAACTTTACATCAGGTGTTCAAGATGAGTTCTGTTTTAGCTTGATTAAAGTTACAAGGCAGCCCATTTAGCTGTGAACTAGACATTATTGAAGTAGATAAAGATATGTTAAAATGAAAAAAAATTTGAAAAATGAGGTTCTTTATTTTAGGGATACAATGTAGGTAATTTTCGCGGAGGTCTATTCTGTTTAAATACGTGATTGTTGATATAAAAATACAAACCTCCATCTTATGTCTACCAAAGAACACGCTCATAACCTAGATGTTCTATAAGGAAAGTTCACGCAGCAATCTCTATCACATATGATAACTTTTTTAGTTATTTTCCATTTTCAATAGTAAATAACAAACTGTATGAATTATTTTCATATATGCTTAATTTTTTTTGTTACTTATAAATGATAAGGTATATTATTGATAAATTAAACAGAAAAAGATTACTAGTTTTCTACTTTTCTTATATTTAATGATAATAATAATTTCATCTATTTTTAACAATGCCTTTTTTTGTCAAGATATTCACTTTTATTAAAATCGAAGTAGAAGGCTAAATAATTAAAATGAAAAAAAATGATTATGATTTTCAAAATCAGCATAAAAAACTAATTAAGAAAAATTGGTTAAACTATAAAAAGCCAAAAAAAAGACGATTATGGACCCTCCCTAATATTACAACAATGAAATTTGTTATCATAACATGAGACAATTGTTGTGATAACAGATAAAAAAAAATGATCTTACCCAGGTGAATCTAAAAAATATGTTCCATCAGTATGACATGGAAGAGCAACATTTGAATATGCTAAGTCAGCATGATCCATATCTTCTTCTGATCTGTTTGTTGTTAACCATACATCACCATAAAAAGTCTTACGTGGATACCCAATAAGATTACTAATAGTTCGAACAGACTAAAACATATAAACAGAATAAATGAATAATTAACAGATTAAAAAAAACAGTGTTTAACAAAAAAAATAAAAAAATATTAAAAATTAAAATTATATTGAACATCTGCCATTAATTACCTCAAGTGTTGTTGGGGTGTTTTTTACAATTGCAAAGCCATATATTGCCTATCAAGAAAAATAAACAATGGTTATGTAAGTATTTATATATATATGTATATAAATATATACATATATGAACATTTACTTGTATTGCAAAAAAATATTGCATGAAATTTTGTTGGAAAAAGAATTGAAATTAAATATATAACACATCATATATTACCCATAACACAATTGCTTATTAAAAAATCTTTATAACAAAGTTGATGATATGTGTTTTCCAAACATTTCTACAAAGTTCATGATATGTGTTTTCCAAACATTTTTACAATTAATTTAGCTTAATGCCTATTTTTTATGGTTTAATGTATTGAAATTGGAGGTTGTCTCATGAAAAAAAATTTACAGTCCGTCCTTTATCAGGCAAAGAAAATATTGACTAACATTTCAGATGTTTACTTTATTATAGTAAAATGCATTTAAATTTACAATTCAGTCCAAATTTAAATTGACATAATAATTTAGTTTTTATGATAAAAATATGATTTAATATATAAATGTTTTTAGTTACAATATTTTTAATGAATTCTTTTACTTTTGATTTGCCATTTAGAAACAAGATTGTTGAAAATAAGGAAACTATTTAGGTGAAATGTAGTTTGTAGAAAATAAAAATGTGCCCTCCTCTTTTAAAAATGACCCATTAGGAAACAAACAAATGTTGGTTAGTGAAAAATTTGAGGAGACAAATTGTTTAGATACTTACCATAATGGAGATAATAAAATAGACATTATCTCCAGCCTTTTAGAAAATTTAAAAAGTCTAATGATGTCCCTAATTTTATTTGAAAAAAGTATTAAAAAAAAATTTAGCTCTAACTGAATTTGGAATAGGTTTGGCTGCACTGAGTGCAAAATTTCTGTTATAAATAACAGTTGGTAAAACATTTATTAAATTTCTAAGGAAAGTATTTTAAAGCACAAAACAACTAAGAACAAGTTGAGATTTCCAATAGCTTCACACACCATGCCAGATTTAGATAGTAGATACTCACTGATATTTTACAGCTGTTGATGGAATCAGTCACTCTGAGAGCTACCACAGAGTTCGGGAAACCTGACTACCAGCTGACCTCAGAACTGACACAAACAAAATCCATGCATCGAGACAAGAAGTCCCAGCATTCAACATCCTAAACAGGAAACAATGTACTATAAATACATCTGCGCCAGCCTAATAGATGAAGAAAAGCTGCTAGGCTAGTCACAGGTAGAGTCTGTTTTCCCCTCAAGTCTTTGCCGAAGAGGCTTTCTACAAAACAGTAACCAGATAAATTTAATATCTGTTTAAGATGAGTATTTTTATTGAGACACTATCTCTAGCCTTACCTCAAGTAAGACCTAAAGGCAGGTGTGTTTTAAATCAGTGTTGGTTTCTCCTAGCCTTTGCCTAAAAAAGTGTATCCTACAAGGATGCAGAAGGTTGTACTGGGTTTTATGTTACCAGTAGCAACCAGACCAGACCATTAATAAAATCCCATTCAAGGTATGAACAATGTTGCACAAATAATGCCATGTTTTATAATGTTCATAATTTAGGGTTTATAGATTTTTTTCATAATTTATGGTTTGCAGATTGCAAGCACATATGTGTATGTGGGGGGAGGGGGTGGAGGGATGATGGGGATGGTAAATGAAAGAATTATAAGTCAAAAAATAAAACTTTTTAATAACATGAAAACACATTTGTTGTCTATGATGGGAAGACTATTAAAGAGTTCATGCAACCAATTAGTTTGCATTTAACACTTTTAAGGAAAGAAAACAGTAAGTAAAAAATGAAAATAAACGAGACTAATTTTCTACCACACACAATTAATAGGCAAAGAATAAGCAAGGTAGGTGCGGCCGTGGTAGATGTGAAATAAACTTACCATATGATGATTATAATATATTTGATGACACTGATGTCACATATTATCTACTATGGTCTATATCATCTTTGTGGCACAAATCTACCATGGTACATATTATATATGCTAACAGCTAGTATAACTATATTTATCACTTTTACAATATATTATACAATTTGAAATTAAATTAGAATTTTGTATATTTAAAAAAGATAAAGATTTCATTGATAATGCCATAAACAAATATTTAATATATTTTCTTACAACATTTTCTAGAAGTTTTAGTAGATCTTCTTTTTCTTTACATACCTAAATGTTGTTTAACTAATATACTACACTTACAAAAAAAAAAAGTTAATAAAAAAATTGATACAAAACATTTTAATGTTCTAATATAGAATAATAAAATGTTAAAGCATAAAGAAGAGACAAAAAGAGGAGAAAAAGAAAGAGAACAAAAAGTTAAAGAAAAAAATATGAAAAGAGATACAAAGCTTAACATAAAAATTTTAGCTCTAGTACTCAGTAACAAGACAATCAGTAAATGAATATAAAATCTTTTAAGTAACAATTATTCGATTGACTAAAAAAAAATTATTATTTATTTTTGACTCCAAAAAGAATCTGCAACAATAAATGCACTATTATTGCCTATGCTTGCTTGCTAATGCTTTGGCAAAGAACAAATGCTGTTGGCATAGAACTCTTTATTCAATTTTTTTTTTCATTGTTCTAATTAGTCATTTCATTGTTCTGATTATTAAGCTGCTTTCACCTGCCAAAAGTGTGTGTGTGTGTGTGGCTCAAAATAACTTTTGATGTATAGATTTTGCAATATGAGGACATGTATTGTCACAAAGGAAGAAATTTTGTTGTTTAAACACAGGCATTTTTCAAGAGCAGCACTTGATGGTTATCGAGATGACACAGTAGGTTACTACTAATGTAGTGTTCAGTGCAAGTAGTTGCAAGTAGTTTCAAGAGATGCCAAGAATTACACACAAAACCAAATGTAAAACCTTTTCAGAGTGTAGGTTGATTAATAGAGCCAGTTTTAGCAGTTGTTGTGGCCCTAGCTACTAGCCCTTCCTGGTAAGATTTAGCTAGAGTACTCACTTCTCATCTCTGGTGATGATATATTCAAGTTAGTTGAAGCCCATTGCAAAAAAAAGAAGTTAGCGCAGAAGTCTGCTAGTCTCCTTGCATTCAGTTCATGAATCTAAACACATAGCATCAAGGTCTTTCCATTTAGTCTAAGTTGTATTTTTAATACTAAAAATGCATCCAAGTTCTCTTGTTACGCAACACAAAAGTAATTTTGGATTGCTCTAAATTAACTGGTTAGAGACTCTAAATCTAAATTAATTTGACTGCTGGACCTGGGTTGAGTTTGCAATGTTTAATCGCCATCACAAAATTGTGGAAATCAACACTTTGCTGTAGCCTTAAACACCAAACCCTGACCTATCCAATCACTTATATTCCATTTGGTTTTGGACGCTGATTTATAACATGATAAAGAGAGCCATACACTGATTTTGTTGTTATCCATTTTAATAAAAATAAAAAGGTTGCAATGCCAAAATATAAATTTATTTGATTGGCCATTTCACTTCCTTTATAACCTCAAATCATTGAAACTTTTTAAAGTTTTTAAAACTTTCTGACAGTTTTCTTAAAAATTGCTATTTTAAATTTTTTTTAGAAAGACTATTTTTTAACCAAACCAATAGTAATAATCAGCTACACAAGTTTAATGAAAGTGAGAAAAAATAAACAACAACCATTTAACCATTCTCCTGAAATAACCAATGAAAAAGAGCAAAATCATAAAGAAGCCATCAAAGATAGTAATGTCATGAAAATCAGTTTGTACCAACCCGATGCATAGTATATGCCTATTAGGGTGTCCCAAAAAACAACATTTTTGAAAATAATCTGCTCTCACCCCCTAAATGTGTTCTATCTAATACAAAAACACTAGGTTTAAATTTTTTTTGAATAAAAAATATTTTAAGGGGTCCCTCAAAACCCTCAAACATTTAATAAGTCCCTAATATTTTCGAAAAAAATGTTTTTCAAAAATATGTCAACCTGGTACTCAAATGAAGCGAAATTATATAAATATTTCGAAAATAATATTCATTTCAAAATATTTTTAACTTATTTATCAAAATTATCATAAAAAAACTTTAGAAATGCATTTTTTTTATTTTTTCTTAAAAAACGCAATTTTTTATGTAATAAAACCAAAAATAAAAATTTTGTTTTGAAATGAATATTATTTTTAAAATTTTTATATAATTTCGCTTCATTTGAAAATATTAGAGACCCATTAAATATTCAAGGGTCTTGAGGGACCCCTTAAAATATTTTTTATTCAAAAAAAATTTAAACCTTGTGTTTTTGCATTAGATAGAACACATTTAGGGGGTGAGAGCAGATTATTTTGAAAAATGTTGTTTCTTGGGACACCGCATTGCTCATAAACAGTTAATGTGGAACAACAGTCTGAAAATAATTTTTTTAGTTTGCTGCAATACGATTTAACTTTGTTAATGGAATTTTACTTGGGTTGATGCCATTTTAATTTGAATGATGCCATTTTAAATTGACAAGAGTTTTATGTCAAAAGTCTAATCAAGTTTTAAATCAAAGTTTTTAATCAAGTTTGAAATCAAGAGTTTTATATCAAAATTTCTTTATTATACTTTCTATGCTATTCTCTTATATCAATTTTTAGTTTTTTGTTCCTTGCTTGAAATTTTTAAAAGTATTTTTCCAATAGCAAGAGAATAAAAAAGAATCCTAGAAAAAGTGAAGCATATAATGAAGTGAAACAAAAGTAAAGCATATAATGCAAAACTGAAACAGATAAATAGAGGACACAGAAAGATCATAAAAAATCAATATCAAGACACATAAAATGTTAGTATATATGTTTTACACAATTTTTTTTTTTGTTACACACAATAAAAGATTATAAAAAATGTATTTACATTTTCAAAATGAATTGACTCAGGAACATTTGTTTGTATTTCTTTACCCCAATAGCGGCATTTTATATCACTAAATGCAAAAAAATAAATAATAAATTTGTCTTTAATAAAATTTCATTTAGTTGTTATGATAAAATACTTGTCTTTTGTTGTTGCAAATGATGGAATGTCTTTTTGTAAAATTATTTTTTTTTGTAAACTTTAGTTCTGTTTATTTCAAGTGACTCAAATTTTTTAAACAAAATATTCTAGAGCATCAAATATGGTTTTGGGAAGCAACTAGTCAAACATATCTTGGTTTGATTTAGAATAGTACCTGAACTGGCCCATTTCCTTTTATACTTTTTTTTTCTGTTACTCAATACATTTTGACATAACTTTCTTTTTAGATTCACAAATGTATATAACTGCATGAAGATTTTAATTGGTAGACGCCTGAGTTTGTATTTAGAAGAAGTTTTGTCTTATTGTTGCAGAATATATTGTTTAAATTTAGAGCTGATGAGAATATAACTTTTATGTTTTGTTTCCAAAGTTCTTTATGTTTGGGACCAACAATTAGTATCAATGGTAGCTTTATAAATGGTTAATTGCCAATCTGTTGATAATTGGTATTTTTAAAATCTTTTTTTATGTAGTTTCTGGCAATATTAGTATTATTTAGATTTTGTTAGCAAATACTTATGAAGTTCTAATAATTGGTGTATGTTTACAAGAGAAAATTAAGTTTGAGTCCTTAGGTTGCGGATATCATTAATTGATATATCAATAATAACTGAAATAACTTTAATGCGATAGATGTATAGTGGTAGAGCGCTTGCTTTATAAGCCTGAGGTTCTGAGTTCGATTACTACCACATCCCTAATAGTACTACATTCAACTTGTTTCTCCGCGCAGCTGCCTTGATTGTCAAGGTTTGTGTTTATGAGTTGTAGAATTGAAATAGGGACAAAAAATCCGATGGATTCCATATATTCTAGGCGGCACACAATCTGATATAATCCTTATATTCTAGGCGGCACTCAATCTAATGGATTTAACATTTTAGGTGTCACACAATCTGATGGATTCTATATATTCTATGTGATTAAGCAAAAAAAAAAAAGCATTTATTTTGCAGATAATTTTAACCTTGACCTAAACATAAGTCATTTAAATACAAATATGAATAATTTCTTCAACGTCATATATCAAAAAGGCAATCTTCCACTAATTAATAGGCCTACAAGAATAACTAGAGAAAGAAAAAAATATGCGAAATATAAAATAAAAATAAAAAATCCATGAAAAAATAAAAATTCCATAAAAAAACTTAAAAACTCTTCTATCAAATTTAAATTGGAATGGCCTCCTTGATATTGAACGCACAGATAAGACATTTGACAAGTTTATTGATAAATTACAACCACTTTACAATACAGCTTTTCCTGTAGTTACAAAATATGTGAAAAAAAAACAACATTAAATCCATGAAAAACATTGAAAATAAAACTATTGCAAGTAAATCATTAATTGCTGAAGCACTTGATCAATATTTTGTCAGGTTCTACTTTAGCGTCAAAAATAGACATTGAGTATATTATATCTTACTCCTAATAAGACCTCTAAGATGGATAATTATGAAATTACTGAATGGCTCAAAAGTTATCTAAACAATACATAGTACACGAAGAAGGAAAAACTGATTACTTGACCATAACTTGCGTGTTCCCCAAGGCTCAATTCTGGGTCCACTTTAATTTCTTATTTATGTAAACGATAATTTAACAACATAACGAGTTGCCAACAAAAAGATCAGGAAGTTTTAATGGAATATTTCTTTATCGTGAATTAAAAAAAATTATAATTAGTTTTATCTAAATTTAAAAGACAATTTTTTTGCCATTCTGCTAGATTTAAAAATTCCTTGTTTACTATTTTAAATAAAAGGTATCATCTCCATGATAATAAAATAAATTCATCAAAATAGTTTTATCTGCAAATAAAACTGAGTTTAAAATGTTTGAAAACTTGACTTAGGGAGAACACATAAGAATGATAGAAAATAAAATGTCAAAAATTGGTAATTGGCATACTATACAAAGCTAAGCAATTATTAAACCAAAACTGCCTAAAAATCTTATATTGCTCCCTCATACATTGTTATTTAAACTATGCAAATATTTCATGATGCAGCTCTAATGTAAGTAAAGTTAAAAAATCGCTTAGTAGACAAAATGTCAGAAATATTTCAGGTGCAGATCAATTCACACATTCTAAAGAACTATTTAAAGATTATCACATACTTAATGTTTTTCAGTTAAACCTTTATCAAAATCTTATATTTATGTACAAATTTCATAATAAAGTAACTCCTATAATGTTTAATACAATTTTCATAATAATGAATTATGTGTACCCTACAAGATTTTCAAATTACAATTACGAGCAACCTAAAATGCATTATTTAGTTACTAAATTTGGAACACTTTATTAAATAACTAGCTAAATAATTTTTCTTCACTTTCTCTATTCAAACAAAAACTCAAACAAAAACTTCTTAATGATATTAATGAATTAAATTCTTTTTAAATGCATTCCAAACTCTCAACACATGTTGTGTTCATATTTAAAAAAATGGTAAAAAATAATGTTTGAACTAAGTTATTTTGATTAAAAATAAATAATGAATGCATACCAAAAAAAACTAATCTTGTTGTTTTAGCCGAAGCTGGCCTTCTCCATTTATCTCAAAGCAGACTATAGCAATTCCTTTGAAGTGGGTTTAATTCATAAAAGTTTTAGTATTTGACGTAATGGTAGACTTTTAACAAATCAAACTCTGGAAAAACTTTTATTTATTTTTATTCATAATTTTTTTCATTATTTGTTTAGTTATTTGTTTCCTACTTTTAACATTTAAAAAGATATCAAAAAACTTAAATATTTTATGCTGGTTCGTTGCTATAAATTGTTACTGCGCTACATTTAATGTTAATAAATGATGAATATTTATTATCTTATTCAAGAATCTGATAAAAAATTGTTTTATATTAATTAAGTGCATAAAATTAGTAACAACATTTTTTAATTGGTTAGAAGATATTTAGTCTGATATTGCTTTGCATGTAGTTCGGGAAGTCAAACAAAAAAACTTAGTTTAGAATAATCTTGTCAAAACATATTTAAACAAATGATTTTATTGTTAAGAGTACTAAAGTCTTTTATATCTATGTAGGTAAAAAATAAATAACTAAATAAAAAGTTCAACATTAAATCTTTTTTTTATTATATTGCAATTGAAAATATTGAAATATTAACTTGAATAAACTTACTTATAATTTAAAACTACAAAGCAATAAATAAAAAGCTCCTAAAATTATGTGATATTGTGTTGTTTATTTGATTATTGTTGATGTTTATGTTGATTATTTTCATTAATATCAAAATAGTCTCAGATTGGACTGTTAATTGCTTTGCTCATTGTTGATTTATTTCTTAAGTTTAATTCTATGTTAAAAAAAGTTTTTATTTCATTGCATGTTCTTTTTATAATCGAGTAGAACAAAAGAGAAAGAAAAGTTTCACATAATTAAACTTTCAATGAATAAGAGTTGTATAGAATTTTTTTTTTTTGCGTCACTCGTTCTTTTTTTAGATCAGAGAAATAAACGTTTAATTGCAACTCTTGAATAAATGGGAGTTAAAAGAGAAAATTGTTTGAAAACTTGTATTTGTCAATTTAGTTATTTTTTTATTTTTCCATGTTATGAGACAAACAGAAATACCAAATATAATATGTTTTTTAACGCGTGTAATGACATTTCGACAATTTAAATTACCATTTATCTTGAATTATTATCATTAATTAATGTGTTAATTATAGCATTAATAATAATTCGTCTGTATTTTTGTTTAATGTTAATTGTATTAAACAGACAAAAATATACTTCATATTTTTAGTTTGATGATTATAAAACATTGAACAGTAAACTTATAATCAAAATTTTTAATGCCGACTTGTGCTGTTATTGGTTGTACATGTAATGCAAAACCAGGATTTCACATATCTTTTCACGAACTTTCATATCTGATACTACTGTCACCTGTATTAGTGTACTTTTGTGCTTTTTTTTCATAACCTTAACCGGTTCTAATTGGGATGGAGTTACCAATATTTTTAATGTTTTGTTATCAAATTTGTAATCAAATACAAAATTTAAAGATATTTCCTTTCTTTTATTCAATTTAGCAAATTTAGCAATTTAAATCAGCGTGTTCAAAAATTTTTTATAATAAAAAAATGTAACAGTTCATCAAATATCTCTAATTAATACTGTCAGTTAATGAAAGTAACTGTTAATACTTTTTTTCAATAGGAGAACAAAAAATGTCATAGCATAAAAATAGAGAATTTAGAAAATAGTTTCCATTGTTTAAATAAAAATAAAAAAGATTCAGAATATATAATACTCTCTTGCAATTCTTGAATATATAATGCTTTCTTGCACAGAAACAAGAGACCGTATATATAAAGTTCTATATAATGTAAAATATTCATATGTAAACCATTTCATAAGTAAAGCCTTAATATTTGTTTTAATTTTAAAACAAATGAAATATAAGTAAGATATATAAATCTAAAAATTATTAAGATATCTGTAAAAAACAAGATGATCCTTTAAATAAAAATAATTTATTATTTTTACTTTTAACAAAATTTTTTTTGCAATGTTTGGAAAAATATTACAAATAAATTTGTTTTGCTGTATTTAAAAAAAAATACTACAATATACTTATTGAATCAAAGTTGAAAAACGCAGCTTTGTATAATTACATTTTTCTTTTGTCGAAAGACTACCGCGACGTCAAATACTAAAACTTTTATGAATTAAATGCGCTTCAAAGGAATCGCCAAAGTCTGTAGATTGCATCGCATAATTTAAAGACTCTGAGTTTTAGAGTAAAATGGAGAAGACGAGCTTTGACTAAAACAACAAGATTAGTTTTTCTCAGTATGCATTCATTACTTATTTTTAATCAAAAAAACTTGGTTCAAACATTTTTTTTCAACATTATATTTAGTTTGAACACAACATGTGTTGGGAGTTTGGGATCCCTTTAAGGTTCTTTTTTTCTTTTTCTTTCTTTTTCTTTTTTAACTGGTCTTTAATTTAAATTTTATTTAAATTATCCTATTAACTTATCTTTAGTTTTTAGGTGTAATTATTATTATTATTATTATTATTACGATTTTCTTTTGATTATAGATTAATAACTGATCTTAACATACTTGTAAAATTTGTATTTATTTTTTATACAGTACAAAGCAATTTTATGTTTATATTTTGATGGTTGTACATGCTTGCTAATAAAAGCACTTTGGGGCATAGTGAAAAGGCAAATATTGTCTTCTTTTAGCCTCGGTCATGTAGGTTTCATTTATATAAAACGACATTGTATTCTTTTTTTAAATGACAAAACATATAAATAAAAAAATTATTTTTAATTTAAAAGATGCATCCTTTTGGTATAGTAATGTGAAATCTGAGTCTTAATTAAAGAGATATATCTTAGTATCTGAACTCATTTTTAATTTTTTTAGTAGAAAAACATTGTTGTTTAAACTAAAAGTCAAAACTTTTAAATACAAAGCCTTAAAACTAAAAAGAAAATTGTATCAAGATGCATTGTATGAAGATGCATTGCATGAAGATGCATTGTATGAAGACGAAATTGAGTATCAAAAAAATATATAAAAAGAAAATAAGACAGTTTGGGAAAATTCCCAATAATGCCAAGATAAGTTTGACTGGTTTAATCCCAAAACCATATCTATTGCTCCAGAATATCATGTTCGGAAAATTTGAGAATCACTTGAAATAAACAGAACTAAAGTTTGACAAGAGTTGGAAAGTTGCAAAAAAAGTTCTTAATAGTGATGATAACTTGACAACAAAAGCATGGTGGCCATTTTTTATTTGATTATTAAACATCAACATTTAAAAATCTATTTTTGTATTTTGTTATGTTATTTTTAATTTAATCTTTATAACAGTTTGTTTTATTAAAACAATTTTTATTTAATATACCTGATGATGCTGATCACAGTAAATCAGTGAAACATTGAATAATATAAATTTAAATAAAAAATTATTTTTTAAAAAAAAAGTTTATACACAAGCATATTTTAGGTAAAATTTATATAAGTATATACATCTACCTGATAAGAAAAGGTTCTAGTGATTTATTATAATGGTTTTGAAACAACCAACTTTCACTGTATATTGATATATGATTGTCACTCCCTTAAAAAAACAAAAATCATTTTAATTTTAGTGATATATATAAATTATATACTCAGGTTTTCACACAAAGGTGGTCAATCACATGTTTTTATATGACCAGACAAACTACATTTTGCTATGACAATTTGACCATGGCTAATTCAAAAAACATTTTAAAAATGAACTAAATGAAAAATATTCTGAAAAAGTGAAATTAATTACATCAAAACTTCTTAATAAATGTTTTCATATTAGTGAAAGTTTTTTTTTTTTTTAATATAATTGACAGTTGTATATATTTTTTTAATTTATAATATATAAATTCTTTAAGTGCGCATTTCTATAAGAAACGTTATTAAAAAAGTAAAAAATTGTTTTGTTTTTATAAACGATGACATTCTACAAATACAAAAGTTAAATTTTAATATAATAATAATTAAAGTTAATACATTTAAAAAGATAAACAAAATTTTGTTGAAAAAAAAAAAATTTAGAAAGCCGTTACAATTAAATAAGTTTGATCTTAAATTTTTGTATTATTGAAACGCTTTTCAATGAAGTAACAAAACACTTCTGATTAATTTTTAAAATAAGTATTTTTAAACTGTTTTTTTTATTTATATAACTATGTATTTTTTATGAGAAATGTTTTCCTTTTCAAACATATTAAATAAGAATAAAAAAATTCAAATGTTAAAGCAAAGATTGAAATGGGTTTTTAATGCATAAATTAAATAGACTATGCATTTTAGTTTGATGAGTTTTGTTTTAGTGGGGTTATATATATATTTATTTTTTTGTTTTTGCTTTAATTTAAGTATTTTTTTTATTTTCTCTTTTGTTAAGATTTTATTTCTTTTTACAATTTTTTTTTAAGGTAAGTTAAGGTAAGTTTTTTTAGAGCGTTTTTAAATTTTGAAAAAATGTCAAAAGCCATGGTCAAATCGTTAAAAAAAATATTTTTTTATGCATGGTCATATAAATATGTCTGATCCCACACCTACTTGTGAAAGCTTGATATGCTTTATTTTATTTTAAAAAGTTTTATTTAATTGTCCTTTTAAATGAAAAAAAAAATTGACTTTTTTAAGCAAAGGTTAGGAGAAGTTAACTCCAACTTAAAATACTCCCTTGTCTAGTGATTCTTGCTCAACCTATTATTTATTGAATGCATAGATTTAAATTCTTGATTATTTTGACTCTTATTGTATTTGCTTTGTGGCTCTTTATCAATGCCTAGAACTCATTCTCTTCTAATGAGGTCATAGCTCTTACATTTGGTTTAAAAACACTGGGAATAGTTACAGATCAACAATCAATGACTGGCCTACCTTTTTTTCAGGAAAAAAAATATTTTTTCGTTTTATAAGAAATCAGTTTGGAACCCGCTGTAATCTTCGAATACAGACGATGAAAATTATCATAATCATAAATTGGTTAAAAACATCTAATAGGTGGAAATATCATTTTTGTTCAAAAAATTTTGATTTAGGCAATTCAAAATGATATGCTATAAAGGCTAAACAGAGAAGTGAAAATTTTTTTGCAAATTAAAAGCAAAATATAAAAATAAATTATTTACTAAAAGATTAATCTTAAATAATGATTTTAAAAAAATATATATATTTTTAAATCATTATTTAAGATTAAAAATGGTTTTTTTCATTTAAGGTTGCTGATCAGTATCGTAACTTAAAATTATTATTTCCAGTGCTGGTTTAATGTTTCTGGTGCTACCTGGTAATTAGGTTTTTTCCAAATTTAATGGCACAAAAAAATAAACACAAAATGTTTTAACTTATCAAACTTCCAAAATCTTTAAATTTATGATATAAATAATTTTGGCAATTTATCTTTTTCAAAATTTCTAAAACTTACTTACACTTTATAAGATAATTTTTTTTTCTATTTAATTTATTTTCTGATCTCAGTGTTGATGGCTACTATCCTCTGATTCCAAAATAAATTCTATTACATAAAGACTCCAAAAAAAAATTTCCTTAAACAAACATCTTACATAAAAAGTCCCTTACACAAAGACTTCATGTATAAAAACTTCACATAAAATATACATTAAGGTTGCATCTCTTTATTATTTCTACAAATAGTATAATGGTTGCTGCTCAAAAGAGTTAGCATCTCTAGTTACATCAAACAAAACTCATTGTCGCATGACTTCAGCAATATTGCATCCATCTACTGCTTTGTCTTCATGCTTTGAAGAGTTTTTATATTGCTATTTTTATATAATTATGAAACTATATTTCATATAGTTTTTTTCAGTGCACATCAATGGTTTGAAATTCTCTCGCACTGAGAGGATTTCAAACAATTAAAACCTTGATAAAAGATTTAAAACTTTTAAGTTTTCTTTTGGCTTTCCTTGCTTTTCAAGTTTTCTTTTCCTTTCCTTTGTCCTTTTTCCAAGTCTTTTGGCAACCTTTCCTTGCTCTTTAACATTATTCTTGTTTATTGGATGTGAATTTTTTCTTTATAAGATATTTTTTTTAGGTGAAAAAAGCTTTTCTTA
Source organism: Hydra vulgaris (assembly GCF_022113875.1). Taxonomy (NCBI): domain Eukaryota; kingdom Metazoa; phylum Cnidaria; class Hydrozoa; order Anthoathecata; family Hydridae; genus Hydra; species Hydra vulgaris. The sequence goes on along the minus strand of NC_061156.1, from coordinate 53,943,845 downwards.
ATATCAATAAACAAATATTATACATATATGGCAAAATATGCAATGATAAAAAAATACAGAAGTTTGCTTTCTTTTTTTAATAAAGTGCATTTATTCATTTTTTCCTATTTCCTAAATATTTCCTAAATGCAAAAGCCTACACTTCTAAGTATTAAATAATAAGACTCTATTTGCTTTAAAATAATCATATACATAAGGCCAGGTATTTATTACTCTATAATAAAAGGTTAATGTTAACAAAAATATGATATTGAAATATCGATTTAATTTTAAACTTATATAAATGATTACCAAATATTATTAAAACAAAGTGTGTTTTTTTAGGCAATTATTGATTTACGGTTAATTTTAATACTTGCCACCCCTAGAAACTTGCTGTTTTGCCAACCAAAAAAACAAAAAACAAATTTTTATTTTATTTTTTGATAAACATGCAGAAAAATAAATCAACCAATAAAACACTAATCATAATGAAAGAGCAGTATTAAATTATAATTAAAGAGTAGTAGTAAATAACTACAATGACTTACATTCTATTCTTAGACATCCATTATTAAGAGAAACATGAAGAGGATAAATATTAGCAGGTATCTATAGATAATAGAAAATATTAACATAAATAATGGCAGGTATCTATAAATAATAAAAAAATCTTTAGAGAATAAAAACAAAACATTTTTTACAATAAGTTGAAAATCAATAAAGCAATTAAAAGTAAAAGTACACAAATTTACAAAGTTTTAGTAAAACTTTATAAAAAATAGTTTATATATAAAAAAAACTTTAAAAGAGAAAAGAATATATATCTTATGAACAAATGTTATATTTTCTCTTTTACAAAAAAATACTCTGTTTTCTTTGACAACATTTTCATTTAATAGACTCTTTCTCAATTACTGGGTATTTTGTGTTTTTTATATTTTTGCTTTACGCATTAATTTTTAAGCTTTTTATCAGGAAGAAATATTTAGTTTTTTAACTAAATGTTTTCGAAAAGTTTAAAATATTATGAAGTACTAAATAAAATTGACACAGCCATGAACCTGTTTTTTAGCAATTAAAGTTTGGATTATTTTATTTTTGACAATTCTAATTTGGAAGTTGTAAAATTTTAAGATATTTTTATCGTGCAACTTTAATTTGTGCTAATTAAATATTGTATTTGTGGAGAGCTGTTAATGAAGATCTTCTAGTATCAAAGGTTTTGATATTTTGCTCTGGAAATAAATGTGCATGTGTGTGTTGTGAGTGTGTGAGTGTGTGCAAACACACACAAATTAAAAAAAAAACGTTTAAAAAGGTCTATATATGCAAGATATTAACAAATTAGACATAAATATCAGATGCAGAAAAAAAAGTAAACCAGAAACCGATTTAATTTTCGCAACCACCATGCTTTGTACAATTATAAATTTTTTAAAAATATTCTGTGGATATCTTACAAAATAAAAGGGGGTTAAATAAGTGGGTCCTGAATTTTTGGTGTCATGATAAGTAACTATCAGAGAATTTTGTAATATTGATACTGGAGACATTTAATATTTTAAAGAAAATTAAGGCAATCTGAGCCTAGAAATAAACTTAACCTAAAAATTTAAATCCTTATCTCCATGTGCAACAAAATAAAATTAACCTTTTATATCCTAAACTAAATAGAAATTAACTGTAGGATTTAAAAAGAAGTGTTACACTAGGGAAGAATGCTTAGGATGAAAGTAGGGTAATTCTTGTATCACTCACTCACTCTTGTTTCATTAAACAAAAAAGACTCGGGTCTTTTTTATAAAGTAATTATTTAAACTTTTGAGTTTGAGTAAACTCTGATAAATACAAAAATTAAAAACATGAACTAAATATTTTTATATAATTTTAATATTGAATAATTTGATATTTTACTTTTGTAAAGTAACTTTTCACTATATAAAAATTCAATAAATACAATTTAAAAAATAAAAAAATATATAAACTCATTCAACAAGATTTTTTGAAAGAAAAGTATGACTAGAATTGTATACAATATAACAACATAACAACATAACAACATAAGATGGTTTTTAAAATAATTTTTGTGACAGCTGGATATTTAGTAACCATTTTCCCAGAACTGAATAAAGTTATGATGAACAGATTAAGAGGCTTGTTTGCTTCAATAACCTATTTCTTTGTTTGGATTATCAATTGATGTCATTTTTAAAAATTCTATGTTTCACTAAAGTAAGTAAAATTGTATGCTTTAATAAAAAATGTACTTTAGGAGATTAATCCAAGCATAGGGTAGGCTTCTTAAAATTCTTTGATTTTTGTTAAATAGCCTTACTTTAAAGTCATTCCTATGACTCTACTTCTCTAAAACATTTAAATGCTTGAAAAAACAATATTCGTCATAACCCAGTGAAAAAGAATAGATCAAATGTTTTAAAATATCTGTGTTATCAACTAGTATTAAATACTGCCCTCCCCCCTTGAATTCTACTCCATGAACTATCTAAACAAATAAAAAGTTTGTTAGTGTTTCCACTTAGAATTCTATGTTTACCTTAAAACTCAAAATGTTTGCTCCAATAACCTATACCTTTACTTGAATAATCAAATTTAAAAAATATATTTTACAGAACTGTGTAAGCCAAATCGTAAGTTAGTTTAATTTGTTTTGAAAAAGGAAAAAGTTTAAGTAAAATTCAAAAGGGAAGTGTGGTTTTTATAAGAATTAAAAAATTTTTTTATTGATTATATAAACTTGAATAATAGCCATCTTCCAAATGAACTTGTGGAAGATGTCAAAACAACTTAATAAAAATAGAAAAAAAAGTAATACGAGCATAATTTTAGGCAAACCATTTGGTTTACTAACATCAAAGAAACTGTTTTTACCAGAAACCAAAAACTTTTTTAATGTGCTATATGCCTTACAGCTAGAAGTAGTTTAAGGCCTGGATCAAATATATAAAAAAAACTGGAAGACAAAAATTCAACTCATACGTTGGTACTGATGGAGGAGCTGAGTTTTTGAAAAATTATTTAAATATCTTAAATTGTTATGAGGTGTCAGTGGAAAAAGAAGAAAAATTTAGGTATGATGTAGGTATATGTAGAGAAAAATTCAAAGATGGTGGGGTCAAAAAACTTATTATTATTGCACTTGTAGAAAAATTTCAAGAGTCCTATGCAAATTTGAAAAAAAGATCTTATGAATATAAAAAAAATATTTTTGTGTATTTGATATGAAGTTTGCCAACATTTATTTTGGAATAGAAATTGTAGTATCAACTTATTCTTCTTGTTGGTGTATAGCTGGAAAAGATGAATTTCAAAATTATGAATATTAAAGTGAACATGGAAAGCAGGCCTTATTAACAATTACAAAAGACGCCTTTACAGTTCAGATAATTTAATCCGTGCGCATATTTAATACTAAGTCTTTATGCGCAGAATCACATGAAAACAAGCGAATACACATACAAATTAAAATAGTGACCTTGAAAAAAACAGTTGTTTACTTAAGATTTTTTTTTATTTTTTTATAAAAAAGATATTGATTTAGCTTAATATAAGTTTATTTTAACTATTTTAAATCTAAAATCTATTCTGCTTAAATGTTTTTATTATAATATTTATAATCAAGGAAAAAACAGCAAAAAAACTAATTTGTACCCTGAGTGTAGTATTTAATATTGAATTAAACAGTATTTAATATATATATTGATATTAGCATTATTTACAAATGTAATAAGTTAAGAAAAAATACAAAAAATTTTATTTTTATTAAATTAACTTTTCCATCAAAAATGTTCAGCAAAAGAAATAAAAAAAGATGCTAATAAAAAAATATAGAAAAAAAAAGATGCTAATAAAGATAGTAACGAAAAACGACACATAAAGAAATAAAATCATAAAAGAAATGTAATAAGAAAACCTTTTTTTTTATCTTGCAGTTGCAAAACAATTTATCATAACAAACAATAAAAAAGTAAATACAAAATTAAAAAAAAAGGTCACATTAAATTTTATTTTATATTAGTGCCACTTTTAATATTTAATTTTTTGTTATAATGATTGATTTTATAAAAAAAAAAGAAAGAACATTATGACTAACTTAAAAAGAATTTATTTTTTAACTAAATAAAAACTAAATAAAAATTTTTTTTTCACATATAACTCTATATATAAAAATTTTTTTCCATATATAACGTTATCGAGATAAAATTTATTTGATAATGTTATCAAGTATAAATATATTTAATAATGAGGGTGTAATAGTAAGTCTATATTTGTTTTTTTCTTGTTGTGTTTGTGAATATCTTTACTAAATATATATACATTTGCAAATACCTCTGAGGGTATAATAAACATTATAAACATTATATACAACATTATATACGATGCAACCACAATGTTCCTTCTGACGCAACACAAAAATAGTATATATATATATATATATATATATATATATATATATATATATATATATATATATATATATATATATATATATATATATATATATATATATATATATATATATATATATATATATATATAATACAATTATTTACACTAATTGATCACCTAAGGGTGAAAGAATTTGCAATGCCACAATTTTGAGAAATAATAAAAAAAAATCAATTAAAACATTCAATTCTTTTATACAAATGCAGAAATATTATAATAAAAAATATAATATAAAATTTATTTACTTAATATTTAAGAACAAAATAATTGAAACAAAGTAGATGTTCCACAAAAAGATGCATATTTACAAAAAAACACTTCTTCTATTAGTTATTTTCAATTAGTCTTAATTTGCAGTTATTTATTTTATTGTAGTAGTTTGAAAAAATTAATTCCCATAAATAAATATCAGGCCTTGTTAAGAGTTGTTGCATAATGGAAAAGCGCAACATGAATATTTGTAACTATAATAAATAAAGATATTTACATCGTTAAAAATTTAATTGCGCCAGTTGCGTATTTTAAAATACCTCATTGTAATTAATTTCAAAAACATCAGAAATTATTGCAAGTCTTTAAAATGTTAAAAAAATTTGAATTTAAAATTATATTCTTAAATTAATTAATATTGTGATAAAAAAAACTATAAATTAAATTTAAATGTTTATTTAAAAAAATTTCCTTATTTTAAAACTTTATACTTATTTAAACTTAATTTTTTTTCTTTTAAAACTTAATTTCATTACTTTTTTAAAATAAAGGGACACTTGTTTATGGTTGATTTTCTTAAAAGAATTTAAGAGTACACAATTAGAATGGGATTTCTCCTTTTTAAAAAAACCTTAGCGCTAACTGGCTTTTGATCAAAATTGAAAAAGAAAAATTGTATTTAAATGAAGATTACCGCTTTTCAGCTTTGTTTTTTTTTTTATTTCCATAAAAATATCTTTATTTTTATGTACCTGAAACCTAAATATAAAAAACTGCTTAATGTAACCAAACTTTATACTGATGATACAAAAGTGCTTTCTCAACTATAATCAGAGCTATTCGCTACTAATCTTCAAAATTATCTAGATATTGTCTACAATTGGTCTCAAACATAGCTACTTCTGTTTAACATACAAAGTGTGTAGTTATGCATTATGGCCACAATAACAAAAACTATCTATATAATTTAAATAGTATTCATTTAACGAAGTCAGACACAGAAAGAGATCTGGGAATACTTTTCAATACAAACCTAAAATGGAAAAATCAAGTGATTAATGCTTCTAACAATGCAAATCAAATGCTTGGTCGTATCAAAAAATCATTTGTTTGTTTCGATTATAAGTTACTTTATTTGCTTAATTTTACTGGAGTTAGCAGTTCCAGTATGGTCTCTATTTGTTAAATCATATTGTGACTATATTGAAAGAATCTAGCACAAAGCTACTAAACTGGTATCATCAATCAGAAATCTTTCATATACAAGAAGACTTGAAGAATTAAACTACACGAAGAAGACTTGAAGAATTAAACTACACGAGTAAAAAGAAGACAAAGAGGAGATTTAATACAAGTGTATAAAATTATGCATAATTTTGATAAATTAGAAAAAGGCATTTGTTTTCCAATTGTTGACAATCATACAAGAGGACACTGCTTTAAAATTTCTAAGGAATTGACAAAACATCAGTACAGACTTCTTCTTTCGAGTAGCGAATTTATGGAACTCTCTACCAGAAGAAATTGTTAAATCACCTTCAGTCAAAAGCTTTAAAGAAGCAATTAATTGCTGGATGAGCAGCAATCGATCATTTCAGCAGCCTGATAACACACTCACTGGCTCTGCCAGTTACAGCATTTACTACTAACTAACTATATATATATATATATATATATATATATATATATATATATATATATATATATATATATATATATATATATATATATATATATATATATATATATATATATATATATATATATATATATATATATATATATATATATATATATATATATATATATATATCTATATATATATATATATATATATATATATATATATATATATATATATATATATATATATATTATATATATATATATATATATATATATATATATATATCAGGGTGTTAACTAGGAGAAAATTTGATACAGCGTTTTGATGAAATTGGAAATTTGTTAAAAAATTTCCTAAATATACTACCCCACCCCCTCCCTGAGAATAAAATGTGTACCGGGAATGTGTGTGGTCCTTTTCTTATATTCTTTCCTCTTCTACTTCACTTTAGCGCTGTGTACATTAATTAGACAGCTCCAAAAATAAAACAAAATACCATCTGTAATATTTATTGAAGATGAATATGAAATCAACACAAAGTTAATGTGGTTTCAGTGCCTGATACATTTCTGAGAAGTTGTGCATAATAATATTTATATTGATAAAAGTATTATATTTACATCATATTTTTCCAGACCTTTCTTTTGTGGATTAAGCAATATTTGATTTTAGTGTTTAAGAAATGTGTTATCATCTTTATTTCATCAAGTGAAAACCATTTTTGATATCAACACAACCTAATTAGCAAGCTATGAAACTGCATCCTTTCTAAAAACTCTCCTCTGGAGCAGAACCGCATAGACGCATAGGAGGCACAACAGCATACTTTTGATATTTATCAAAGTTAGGTATTTACGAATAACTATATATACAATAGCCACACTTGAATACGTTCATTTAAAAACTTGAATAGAAATAGTTTTATTTTGAGATGTTGGAAATTAGATTTCGTTTTTTTTAACTTTTAATAAATGAGTTTTTGATTAAAATTTGGTAGAGTATAAATCGATATCTTGTTATAATTACGTATATCTGATGATTATTATATTATTATATATCTTAGGAATATAATTTTGCATTTCTTAATTTAAAAAATATAAACCATGAAAAGTGTACCTTCAACAATTTTTGAGAGGGTGCGGTTGTGCCTCACAATGGGGCACAAAGTGTACTTTTTGTGTAAAAACGTTTTCAAAAATCGTTTAATTTTTTTTCCTAAATGCAAAAATGTAAAGCTTAATGACGTGGTTACTGAAATAAATTGTTAAAAAGACATATTTTGCTTTTATTTTCATATAACATCAATCCAAACGTTACGGAGTCGGTTATGCCCCCACTTCCTCTATATATAAGCAATATTTGCATTACTATGCAAAGAAATTTATTTTTCTCATTAAATAAATTTCTAGAACCAGTTTGTTATAATCAAAAAACGTTTATTTAACTCGCTTAACTTTTCAGCCAAAAAGGGTGAAACTTTTAAAGAAATAGCATTTTTGTTTTGCTAACTTTTTTTATAATAACTGCTGTTGTAAGAACGCTTTTCAAAAAATTATTTGCAAATTTTGAGAAATGAATTTTTTTCCGAGCGATTTTAGGGATTTTTTCCTAGAGACATTTTTGCAGTTAACAAGCGCATAGTTATACCAATAACTGCAATTTAATTTCAGGTATTAAATTATTATTAAACATTAAATAGGCAAACTTTATTTGGACAATGGTAATTTTTCGCTTTTAAATTAGGAATTTAAGCTTTATGAGCGTTTGGGAATACCGCGTTTGACAGGGCCCCATCAGGGCTAGTTAACACCCTGTATATATGTATATATATATATATATATATATATATATATATATATATATATATATATATATATATAAATATATTTATATATATATATATATATATATATACAAATAGTATTGCGTATTAAGGTAAGCAATTTGACGTCATACTGTAATAGCCTGCTGCTGAAATAGCCTGCTGTTGGGGGCTTCAGTACATACATCGACTGACAAATAGCCTGACTTGCAGTGGAGTGCTGCTACATCGACTGAGGGTTTGGGATGCGGCAGCAATCGTTTCATTCATCATTCTTTGTTTTTTTTCTTCTTTTTCTGAAAAAGCCATATGGGTTAAGGTAAGCAAAAAAAGTGAGTAAATGCTTATAAAAATACGCTTTAGTAAGTGTGTGTGTGTGTGTGTGTGTGTGTGTGTGTGTGTGTGTGTGTGTGTGTGTGTGTGTGTGTGTGTGTGTGTGTGTGTGTGTGTTTATATATATATATATATATAAAATTTTTTTTTTTTTTCTTTTTATTTAAAACAAGGCCTAAGGATGCTTGAAATTAACACTAACAAACTTTTTTGATAATTATACAAAATCAAAGGAACTTTCATTTAATGAAGAATAAAATTTAAAACTAGACTTAAAAAGACCAATACTTCATGGAATAGAGTTCTTAAAGGGCAGTGTTCAAAACTACTTGACAACACAAATATTTTAAAACATTTTATCAAGTCTTTTTCACTAGATAATGATGAATATCTTTCTTTTCATTTTACAAACATTTAAATTTTTGAGAGAAGTTAAAGTTGTTTAGTAAAACAAGGCTATGAAACAATCAAAAAACTTCAAGAAGCCTACCCTAAACTTGGATTAATTCATTGCCAGATTTCAAACTTCAACTGTAAAAAAAATTTTTTTTAAGTTGTGAGCATTTTAAGTCATTTGTTGGGATAAATGGGTAAATAATAGACTTTAAATATCTATAACTTTTTAACAACAAACAGTTTATTGATGAAATTTTAAATCCTATGGCTATGGTTAATTTCTATTTAGTTTAAGATACTATGAAAAAAATTAATTTTACTTCATTACAAAAACACATGGGGCCAGGGACCCAAACTTTTAAGTTAAGCTTGTTTCCGAGCTCAAATCGCTGTTATTTTCTGTAAATCATGGCGCTCTATACTGAAGGCCTATTCATCACGCAACCATAAGTCGTGACTGGGGGCCTATTTTAATATTCTAAAAATTGTGAAGATGAAATGCTCGCATTGAAAAATATGCTAGAGTATTTTTAACTTTTTCTAATTAATTTTGCTTATTCTTTTATATTTCTAATAACTTTGTATTATTAATGTTTTTTAAATTGAATTATAAATTTTTGTGAATAATTTTAAAACACTGTATTTTTACTTACTTGTCAACTCTTAAGAATGTTAGCAGTTATACATAATATATAATATATAATATATATATATATATATATATATATATATATATATATATATATATATATATATATATATATATAAAACTCCTAACATTCTATATTAAATATATATATATATATATATAAAACTAACATTCTATATAACGTACAATGTTGAGAGTTATATATATTTTTATATTTTTTTAAAATAATTATACTTAATAGATGTTGAAAAAGTGTTGTGTATATGGCAGGGTTGGAAAAAACCCAACCCAAATGGGTTTTTTTGGGTTTTTTTTAAAATCGATCAAAATACCAAATTTTTATAATTGTATGAGTACAATAATTTTTTTTTTTAATTTCATAAATTCACCTCCCTATTGCTCCAATGACCATTTCAGTCAAGGGAGCAACTCATTTTTTAAAAATATTTTGTCTCAATCCTTCACATTACCATTTTTACTAACAAACAACATTAACAACTAAAATTTTTAAACAAAGGCACTGTGTGGAGAAATAGATTGAGACAGTAATTTCAGCAGAGGTAATTTGAACCCCAACCTTCTGGTTGCAAGCCAAATGTTTTACTACTAGTCTACTAGCACATTTTACCTATAGTGCAAAAAGGGACTCCATCAACTATAAATGATGTTAATTAATTGCTCTAAATTAAAAACATATTCAGAATATTTTTGACTAAAAAAAATCAGTGTAAAAATTATGACAATTGAGTTATTCAAAGTTGGTAAGACAATATAAAGGTTGCAAACTAGTTTTTTTTACTAACATGTTCAACATATCATTTCAAAAACTATTTTCCACAAGTTTACAACATGTAATCAACAAGTTTTCAACATGATGTTGCAACCTTATAAGTTATTATCAATCAGGAAGACTATGAACACTTTTTAAATATTTTTGTATCAAAGAAGAAAACTGCTAGCCTAATCACTACATTTTTTTTTATCAGAACATTATACTGTCCAGCTTCCTGGAAAAGTTATCGGCCTGATCAACTGGACTGGCAAAAAATGGATTTTTGCCTAAACTTTGTTTCTTAAAATATCTAAAATAAATTTGTTAAGAACCATTACAGTGTCTTCGCCACCAAGTGTTTTTTTTCCTTGAAGATGTTTTACAGGCTCAGTTTTGCAATGCAAATTTCTAACTGAATCAAAGTAACACATTATATAGCTCTATTGTGTGTGTGTTTCTTCACCTTTTAGCAACTTGATACTGATGTTAATTTTCAACCCGCTGTTCATAGTCACCCCTGTTGGTGGTACATGTTGTAAACTTGTAGCTGATGCAAAATATTCAAAACCTGTCAAAAGACAGATGAGCAAGAGTGTCATTTTTACCAACAAATCTTGTCCTTGAGAAATGCATACAAGTTTTCAACATGTTCTCTTATTGAATGAGCAAACATGTTGCAAACTTGCTTGCACATAACTTAATTTTTTTTTAAGTTTTAAAGTTGTATGCACTTAAGGACAAATCTAGTAAACTGTAGCATTTTTTTTTTTTGCCGGACAACTTTCCATTTCTAAACTGTAAATAAAGTTTAATAATTTTTATATATAGTATTTTCCTTGTGGCTTTGTATTTTTTTTTTTGCAGTTTACAACATAAGCTTTAAAAAATAAAAGATCAAATACCAATATAAAGGAATATAGACATTCGAGAGGAGAATAAAGATACTAAATAACAAGTAATGTCTTGAAATTTAGTTAATAGAATGATTTTTATTTCCTTTATAAGTATTTAACTAATTTTATGTTTTAATACATATTTTAATAACATTTATAATAACTTGCTAAATGTTTTAAAAAAATAATAAATAACCAACTTGCTACAAAAACAGATTGATCGATTTTGGGTATATTCTAAAGACCATTATGTATATAAATACAGTGTTTACAAGAGTAATTACAGTATAAAGGTTGCACTTGCTGATAATAAAGCATTTATAAGTGTTAAAATCAGAGTTATCAGTTGTAAAATAGGTCATTTTTAAAAAAAACCCAAATATATTTTGGGTTTTATTGGGTTTTTTTAAGGTGGGTTTTTTTGGGTTGGGTTTTTTTGCCAACCCTGGTGTATGGCTGCAAAACTAATTATCAAAGTACCAAAAATAATAAAAGCTTTGAAAAAATACCAGTTTATCGTTTTCCTAAAGATAAAGAACAAAGAAATATTTGGATAAAAAGTATTCTGAATTCTAATCTTTTAGTTTCAGATGAAGCTGTTATTTGCCAATTACATTGGCCAACAATTTTTGAAAAAGTTACTGTTCAAGGAAAACAAAGACCAAAAATGCCACCATCTATTTGGCCTGGAATACCTTCAAGTCAAATACCCACTCCATTGCCACCTCATCGCACAACACAGAAATCTTTGAGCGTTGTTAAAAATGTCGGAACTGATGAACTTAGCACTTTTTTATTGGCTGATACAGCAACATATATTGATTTTAAAAATGTTTTATTAAATAATCTCAGGGTTTTTTATGTTTCAATAATAACATTTATGATTGAAAAAACAGTAAATGTTTAATCTGTAACGTTTTATGAGGGTGTTCCTTTATTTCTTGTTAAATTTCTAAGAATTTACATTTTGAAGCATTTCATTGTGGAATAAAATATTTTACAAAAAGTTTGTGTAAAAATCGTATAAAAATTGTTGATACTTGGTCAAAGTTTGAGGAAATACTACATTTTTTAAATGTCATGGAAAAAGATCATGAGAAAAACATTATTCAGCAACAAATATCAGTTATGTCTGCAAAGCTTATTGGAAAAAATATATATATGAATCAGAAACTATTATATGTAGTTTTAAATATTTTCAATATCTCGTTCTTTATACAATAAACTAAAAAACGATTTTCAATTACCATCAGTTAGTACTTTGACACGATTAACATCAAAAGTTTGCAAAATTGATAATGTTAGTTTCTTAGACTCAGTTTTCAAAAACATTGAAGAAAAACAAAAAATTTGTATATTATACATGATGAAGTATATGTCAAAAAAATGATGCTTTACCATGGTAGAACATTGTTTGGTTAATCTTCAGATGATCAACCATTATAGGCTAAAACTGTGATAGGAATTATGATAGGATGTCTCAAAGGTGGTCCAAAATTTCTGTATAAGATGATTCCAATTTCAAAATTATGTTCAAAATTTCTGTTTGAACAAATAAACTCCAGCATAAAACTTATAAAATCATCATCTGGCGATGTAAAAGTTGTAATCTGTGATGGTAATCGTGTAAACCAAGAATTTTTTAAATTATATCATACTATTCCAGAAAAACCTTGGAAAACGGAAGATGGGATGTATTTACTGTTTGACTTTGTTCATCTTTTGGGAAAAACCATTAGAAATCTATGGCTTACAGAAAAAACTGGGGAACTAGTGTACAATGATAATGGTATTCAAAGAACAGCTAAATGGGAACACCTTAAATGCTTATATTAGAATCAAAAAAGTTAGTCAAATTTAAATGAAAGTCAGACTTAAATAAAATTACAATAGCTCCCAAGCCAATTGAAAAGCAAAATGTATCTACTTGCCTTAAAGTTTTTTCCGATAAGACATATCATGCCTTGCTGACCTATTCTCAAATAATTTCGAATTCTAAGGATACTGCAATATTTATAAATAAAGTAATAACCTGGTGGAAAATTTTGAATGTGAAAGGTCGTGGAGCTGATGATCTTAATACTTTACTTCAGTTTGGTGATATGGCTCTCGAAATGTGTTGTAAAAATGGCAAAAGAGTAAAGCAGTTATCTAATGATACTGCAAAATCAATTCACCATACTTGCTATGGTATTGTCGAGCTATGTAAATATTTATTAGCAACAAGTAATGATTATGTTCTTCTTGGTATGTTTACAAGTGACCACTTAGAAAAAGAATTTGGGATTTTGAGACTAGGCTCCGGGGGTGCCTACTTTATAAATGTTCAACAAATTATAGAAAAATTGCATATAAATCACACATCACTGTTATTATCTTTAAATATTGACATTATTTCTTTTGATTTTAGCTCAAGCCATAAGTGAGCTTCTTGTACTTGTTTTATGTGAAGCAGATTGTGAAATATTTGACAATTTAGAAAAACTAGAGTTATCAATTTCAGATACTACCAAAATGTTTTTGATTTATAATGCTGGTTACGTATGTAGAAATGAATATAATGAAAACAATTTGTTCAACCAAACATTATTTATTATGAAAAGTTTGGTGCGTACCTCAAGTCTATAGATTGTGGTGGTCCACCAGACAATGTTTGCCAATGGGTTTTTTTTTTGCTTTGCTTTATTACATTCAATAAAATAGATAAAGTTTGTTATAAAGTGACATTTTTCTGCTGGTTTCCGAATTTTACTATTTTAAAATTAATCAAAAACATTGCAACACACTTGCCAATATATTTTTAATTTATTTTTGTGCACAAACCACACCAAGATCTAATAAAGAACCTGCATTAAAAGTTTTAAAATTATCATAAATTTGTTTAGAAAATAATGATTTGTATATGTTGTTGTTAAAATATATGCAAAGATTTTCTTTGTTTTAATTTTTTTTTTAATTTTAAATTTTAACTTTTTATTTCATTTTAATATAAATATTTCTAAATAAACTAATTAAACTCATGAAAAGTCTTATTTTGACTCCAAAATATAATTTTATAGCTGAGTCGCTGATAATCTGTAAAAATAATAGGCCCCCAGTCACGGCTTACAGTTGCCCGATGAATAGGCCTTCAGTATAGAGCACCATGCCATAAATCAATATTACAAAATTTCAAGTTTGCACCATCTATGAAAGTTACTTATGTTGAACACTAAAAATCCAGAACCCAATCATTTAACCCTCAAAAACATAATTTTTTTAAAATTTAGCTTATATCTGTATGGTAGTTTCAAAAATTAAATCGGTTTCCGGTGTGATTTTTTTTTCTCATTCAATATTCCCTCTACGATGTGTAAGGTTTCATTGCATTATAAAAAGCTGATTTTTATGAGTATTGATAGTGTAATAACAATATACTTAAAACAATAGTTATATATTTTTTTTCAACATTTTTACTTCCAACAAGGCTGCAACCAACCACAATTAGAATTGGTAGTTGCTGGAAGAGAAAAGATGAAGTTTATAGAGTAAAATAAGGATTGACAGATGACTTAAAAAATTGCAAATTATCAGGAAATCAGGAAAACAAGATAAAGGAATCAAATTCTGAAGAACTGATGTTTGAGAAAAAAAACTAGATGAATAAGAATTTTTATTGATTGCTAAAACAATATTTTATATTGAAAAATATTTTTAAAATGTTAAAAAACTGAACAATAAATAATCCAGGTATTATAAATACTTAAATATTATATATAATTAATATATATCCATATTATCATCACTATCATCAAACTAGTCAAACCATTTATCCATCTAATTATCATCTTCTTTTTCGGTAAATACTACACCGTATAAATACCATATAAAGTTTATATAAATATGTAAAAATATTGTATGTCATCATCTAAATAACTAGCAAGCATATGTATATATCCATATATATCCATATTATGTATGCATAAAAGCACCTTATACCTAACCTTCTGAATCAAAACAAGTATGGAAGTTATTATTCCTTCTCTTTATAGAGATTTATCTTTTATGGAGATGCTCTAAATCTACTCCACATTTTCACACTCTTGTGCAATTGCTATATTCAACAATTTTTTTTTTTTCCATGTAAAAAGACAATGCTTAACTCCAATATTCTCAGTTTACTAAATCTTGCAACTTATCTTAGATGTTAACTTCTCTAGACTGAATATTTGCGAAAAACTTTTCCTTTAATTTGATTGCCATTCCAATTAATCAAGTTACTCATGGTTAGACATCCAAATTACTTCAACTTCTGATGCCAATTCTCAATTTTAATCTTCTACAGCTTGTGGTTCAGACAATACTTCCATCGTAGTCTTACAAATGTTTTTTTTCAGAATTCTTCAATCCTCACTAAACTATTATTAAGTACTAAAAGAGGTTCTAATATTATAAAACTCTAGAAAACATTCTGACCTCTCCATTTATCCTATGATTAATCTTCTCTCTATTAATTCATAAATTTATTCTTGAAGGTCTTCACTTTTCTTCATTTCTAGTAACTTTAGAAGAACTGCAAGGTTCTATATATAGCCCTGTATCAAGATTTTGTGTTTAGTCCTGTATTTTTTGATCATTTAAATAAGCAGTTGATCTTTCATCTGATCTATCTTCTGTAACAGCTTAGGGTAAGAGGTGGTTTGCAGATTTTAACTTCAACAAAATTCAGTTACTGTAAACAACTATTGCAATACAATTAACATTCTTATGTCTGAAGAACAACAATTCTCTAACTCTCAAACAAGGTCCAAAAGTCCATTGTAAATATAGTTGGACCTGGCTAATCTATTAATATAGTTGGACATGGTTAATCTGTTTTTTGAGCCACTCTCCCATCATCTTAAGATTGCATCTCTTTCTTTTATCTACAAATATTATCATGGTTGCTTGGTTTTTGTTTTTTTTATTTTTCTTTTAGGTGCCCCAAGAAGACAAAATGGTCTTGCCACTGTGCCATGGCCGCTTAGTTAGAATGGTTCTTAGTTAGACCGCCACGAACAACCTGCTCAAACAAGCTATCATCTCTTTTTTGATCAACTAAAATTCTCATTTAGCTTGTCACTCCAAGTTTTCATGCCAGCTCAAGCCTTATAAACAAAATTGGTAACAAAGGAGACAATAACTTTCTAGTTAAATGCTCCTTCGCGGTTTCAAGACAGAAAAACTTCTGGGAGCACATTATAAACAACAACAACAACAAAAAATTATTATAAAATTTTTGACTTCTTAAATTAATTAAATAAGTTGTAAGAACCTTTAATTGGGTAAAATAAAATTTTAAATGTTTCAATTTGTTAAAAAAGATCAGTAATCCTTCATCATTTAGTATTAAATAATGTAATGACATTATCTAATAATTTTTCATTAATTTACTTAATGAAACCAATGACAACTTACTTGACCTTGAGAGCACTTGCTTCAGAAGCAAGAAATTCCAAAAGTAATACCCACCAACTCCATGGTATGCCTATGCATAAATTACTTTTTTGTGCAGTAACCTTGTTTATAAAGGTTACTGAGTTAAATAAATATCTTTTCTTTTAATAAATTATTAATAACTTTAATAATTATCTGATATTAAAATAAAAATGATAAAATAAATTTTTTTTTTACATATCGTTTTAAAATAGTTCAACAAAATATTACCCACAAAACTTTATTACAACTAATAACGATTCTTTATGCTTTATTTGCTTTAATCAATATGGTTATAAACTGACAACAGATTGACAAAAAATTGATAACACAAGTTCTAAAAACATGAAGGATGCAGTGCGTATGGTAATTAAAAATAGCAAATCATATCTGCTGTAAGCAAACATAGTAAAATTGTATTTTCAAGTTTACGACGATTTTGTGGAAAAGGCTAAATAATATGGTCTTGATGAAGTCTTGATGATGTACACATAAAACTATAAATGCCTACAATTTTTCACTAATGAGTTTGTCACATACATCAAGTTTTAATAAAACAAATGTTGCAGAGTTTTTTAAAAATCTGAAAAAAATTCTTAGAAAATATAATTTTAATTATATAATGACAATGTAAAACTGTACAAAAAATTGGGAGTAGGAATAATTATTTTAACAGAGAGGGTTATTCTGGTTATATTACTTGCCTCAGTAAATGCTATAGGAAATGTAATCCCTCCATTTATGGTGTTATCTAGAGTACATTTTAAAGACTTGATAGTACAAAGTGCTCCACCTGGAACAGTCAGAACAGCTCGCTTTCAGGTTGGATGACACCTGAAAGTTTTTATTTATTTATGAAACACTTTATTACATTAACAAAAGATTCAAATGAGCAACTGGACTTATTGACTTTAGACAATCATGAGAAATCATTACTAGGATAATTGATCTAGCAAAAGAAAAAAAGGTTGTCATGCTACCACCTTACTGAAGCCACAAACTACAACCTTTAAGCAGAACTGTCTACAAACCATTTAAATCCTTCTATAGTCATGCTGCAAATTCTTTTATGGGGAACAATTCAGGTAAACCTATAACACTTTATGAGACTTAAAGCTTGGTTGGTATTCATTTCTTTTTGGCATTTTCGTCTAAAAATATAGTGTCAGGATTTCAAAGTACATGGATTTTTCCATTTAATACAGTGATTTTTAGCTATGAAGACTTTCTTGGCTCTTATGTAACTCATTGTACAATAGAACAATCCAATGTTGATTTCAAAGATCAAAACCAAAAGACACCATTATATCATAATATTAAACTTTCAACTTCTAACTTTAAAGAATTCAAAATACCAGGATCTTCAACCACAAAACTGTCTTTGAAGAAACAACCCCCTTTCCAAAAGCACCACTAAGAAAAGATAGAGATAAAACAAAAAAAGGAAAAACCTTAATTTGAACAGATACTGCTGTAAAAAAAGGACTTTGCCAAACACATAGATCATCCAGACCGAAATTTAAAAAATCAAGTAACAAGAAAAGAAAAAAAAAGAAAGGAAAAAAAGAAAACAGAAACAAATAAAAGTACTAAGAAAAAAAAGACTAAGCAGAATTCAGGCTTGGTTGGGAAGCGGGTGCGATCGCACTTGATAACTGACCACGGAAATAATATTCAGTTGCAAAAAGCTGGCCAGATTTTTTAGTTGTTTTGAGAACATTGAAGTTTATGTATGTTTCCTTGTTTGTCTGCAAAATAATAAGTTCATTTTGTCGTAAATTTTAAAATATTTTGTTTTACGGACTTACATGGAAACGAAAATAAACTTGAATGTTCTCAAACATCTTGCGGAAAAATAAAAAAAGAATATTTGCGAACACAAAAAACCCGCCAAATCTACAAACAACTAATTTTATTGGTTCAAAAAATACTAACCAAAATTTCTAGAGTATTCAAAAAAAACTAACCGAATGTCCTGAGTATTCTGTTGAAATATTTTTAAAAACTGTATTATTTGAATTTTGTTACGTTTTTGTTAAGATTTCTAGCATAAATTATTTTAAGAGTATACTATCAAACGAACTAATATTTTAATTCTTGGAGCCACATCTGCAAAGCTATAAATAGTTTAAACTAACATTTGTTTCAATAATAAATGTTTTAAATTTATATTTTTTAACTTGTCAACATTTTGTAAATATATTTTAGATTTTATTAGTATATTATTATTTTTTATATATAAGGGATGTATTTTTTATGTATGTAATGTATTTTTATTTATGTAATTTTATCTATGTGTATTTTATTCAAATGTAATCTTTTAAAGCAATTTGTGCGATTGATTTTGTAAACAAAAATACTTTTAATAATAACTGCATTTTCAATGAAATTATTAATAATCGTCAAAGTTAATACAAATAATTTTAACTACTAAATCATTTTCTTCAGTGTACCCGATAACTGATTCCAAGAAAGAAAAGTTTTTAGGTTTACTAACTATTTTTACTTCAGCCATTCTTATAAACTCGTTATACTTAAAGTTACTTTTTTCTGTTTTAAATACTAACTAAAATTATGAAGTCCACTTACTAAACATCATCAGCGGTATTGTGAAGCAGTTCCGCTTCCTCCTCACAAAGTAATTTAACATTTTTTGTTAATTTCTATTTAGCTAATTGAATTGCTACAGTAACTCAATGATTTAATAATTTCATTTGTTCATCTTATTAAGAAGAATCGTTTCAAATCTGTTAAACTTTTTAAACTACGCGAAGCATAAAACACTTATTAAAAAAACTTTTTTATTTATAAATAAATCATCTGGTTGAATCTTGTTGGACTTTTCAGGGCCGAGGGCTGCACTAATTTGGCGGCTTTTTTTATGTGCAACAGCATAAAAATGACTTTAAAAAATACCGAATGGTCTTCTTGACCATCATTTCCTCTAACATTGTGAGACCCACGGCTAAAGCCCTACTTCCCTCACCCCACTTCCTCAATCCAGCACTGGAAATAAGACATAAGTATATAAATAAAAATTATATATACTCTTTGATAAATCAAAGAACATTTGTTTCTTTAGAGTTCTTTAGAGACTTTATACAAAAAATGTCGATTTATTTTATAAAAAAAGTTATAAAAGAGCGACGTTTCAAAAATAATTGTCCTTCGCGTTTTTTCGTGTTAAAAGCTATTTTTCTCTTTTAAGTGTCTCACGTCGGTCCAGTTAATCTTATTGCGCTTTTTTGTATGTTTTTGAAATGTTCTCAAAACGACTAAAAAATCTGGCCGGTTTTTCGCAACTAAATAATATTTCCGTGGTCAATTATCGAGTGCACCCGTTTCCTGACCAAGCCTGAGAATATTTGCAGCTAAAATTGCAGACAAAAAAGCTTGCAAAAAGAGACCTTGTGTAAATCTGTCTAATGAGGTAGTTGATGAACTTTTTTGAGTCATGACTTAACAGATAATGAAATGGATGGCACCAGTGGTTTCACAAATGAAACTTTGTTTCAAAATCAAAACAAATTGATCACCAGTGATTACGTTTTTGACTTAACAGCTTATGATGATGCACTCTGTTAATTTGTTTAAAAAAAAATTGTTGTTATTTTATATGGTTGAATAAGCTTTGTTATCAATAAAAATCTTTTTTTTTTTCTTTCTTCATTTTCAAATTATTTATTTTAATGATTTTATAATCTAATTACCAAAAATGACTAAAAATATAATGCACATTGTCCTTACTCCCTCATCCTCAAAATTACTTGACCACACGCCTATTGACTACTATTAATTCATAGCAGTCTTCATTGATTCACTGTGTCCCAGGTAGTGATTCACTGTATCTCAGTACTAGGGCGCAGTGAACTATATAACACAACTATCCTAAAACCCTGCTGAGCTGATAAATAATTATATAGTGATTTTTAAATTTTTTAAAAATCAATTTGATTAACTGTGCATTAACTTCCCCTATCGTATTGCATTTGATTAAAAGATATTGTATTAAAATCTTTTTTTTGGTAAAAACCAAGACTAAAACTAAAAACCCCTTAAAATTTTTTTCAATTTTTAAAGCTTAAGTAAGTTGAAAATTTATTAATTCAAAATCAAATATATATTTGATCCCTATCCTGCCCAAATATGACAACAGTATTCCATACAGAGACAAATAAGAGATTTACAGAGGTAAAGAATGGAAAATAGAGTAAGATAATGGTAGCACGATAAAGAGAAGCAACCTTACCAGATGGCAAGTTTGCAATAGATTGTATATATGATTTTCATGAGGGCTCAGTAGTTAAAGAAAATCTGTATGATGTAAAAAAGAGACTCAGTGTGAGAAATGACATTCATTAATATAGAAAAGTTGACAGTGTTGCGATAGTTGTTTACAGTAAATAACATTGGAGTTTACTTGGAGTTAAAATTAACAAACTTAGATGTAAGGCTGTCAGGAAGTTCATAAATGTAGATAAAAAACAAAACAGTACTAAGGATAGAACTTTGAAGTACCCCAGAAATTACTGGATATGGAGAAGAGTGTTGGCCTTTGTGAATTACTATTTTATCATAAACTTGCAACACAACCATTTTAAAACTTAAAAATAGAACACATTCAAATTTACAAAAACATAATAAATACAAATATTCCTTTAAAAAAATAAATAAATACTTTATGTGTTTGCTGAATTCTAGCATGAGTTGTATTGCTATAACATTTTGAACATCTACAGTGATCTCGAAGCCATAAATAGTGACTATTAAATAAAATTTCTAAATTAAAAACTAATTATTTAAATAAAAATTGTTTAAAAAATTAACCAAAATTTCAGGACAGAGATTTACATCATAATTTTGTTGAATTTGTTTATAACTTTGCACATTAAATAAAAATGCCTCTATCATTTTTATTTAATAGATTTTGCAAATTTATTTCTTAGTGTTTTCTAGCAACTGGTTTCATTTTTAAAATTAACTTTTAAATTTTTTAGTTTAACAATTTTATATATGCTTTTTTTTACAAAATATTTTTTTACATGGAAAGTATAGTTATAATAGAATAACATAAGTAAAGATGTGTTTTAATATACCAAATTTTATATTTGCCTTATTCAACAATGTTTTTAAGTAACTTTTTTTTTTTGAAAATCAACAATATCTGCTTTTGTATTATTAAAATTCACAACCAACTTGTGACATTGTGTTATAGGTAATTCCATGTTTAATGACCCAGGTCATGTCACCATACATCTCAGATTTTGCTGATATTTATATAGTTGAAAGTGCTTAGTAAATAAGAATTCTTTAAAAATTTTAGCCCCTTTCCCCAAGAAGATTCTGATATATGATTGTTTTAGTTTAAGCAGATGTTGGCTAGGCCTCTCTTGTCCCCTCAGAATTGCAACACTTTTTTTAGATTGGAATTGGAAGTTTCATTTCACATAACTTTAAAAACATTTGATTTTTTTACTTAAGGTGTTCCAAACCTCATGTTAAAGAGAACAATTAAAAAAAAATGGTTAGGCTAAACTTTTTGATTGAAAAAAAAAAGTCAGCATATTATATGCCACAGTCTACAGACTTGATAATTTACAGACTTAATAATTTATTTAAGCGCATATTATTTTTAAGAATTTTAGCACATGACAGCATTGATTTTTTTTTGTGTTTTTTTACATTACCAATTTTTTGGTTATTATTGGAGGTGACCAATCTAATGAAATGAAAAACTATTACTTAGTTCCTGAAATTATCAATTTATATAAATTTAGGCAATTTTCAGGGCGTGACAAATCAACAAACATGCAAACATCTGCTAAAAAAAAAGATAGAAAAACAAACTTCACGTTTCTATACTTTTCTTTAAACAAACATTGGCATTTGCTTCAAATATTTCAAAACAAACGCACTACTTCAGCAATTTTTTTTTCCAAATAATTAATAAACAATTGATTGTTTTTTATTTATTATAAAATAAACATAACTGCAATAAAAAACAATTAAGTATCAAAATTTTAATTATATTTTCAATAACTTAAAAAGAAATCACACTCAAACTACTTTTTTCAATGAAACGAAGAAAGTAAAGAAGTAGCTTTGTAAACGCATGCTAAAAGCATGCTTAAACATAATTATGTTTGAGCACCGTTTTTGCATGTGCTTACAAAACCATTCAAAATTTTACCTAAAATGACTGCATTTGCAACTACTTAAAAAAAAACCATGCTTAAGCTTAATGTTTTCTTCAATAGCGTGCTTTCTTCTTCCTTATTTTCCTTAAAGTGAAGTAATGTTTGTTTGCATATTAAAAAAACTTTTAAAAGTTTTGAAAATATTTTTGAAGTTTTACTAAAAAATGCATATTCTAATAAAATATATAAATTTATTATGTTTATTATAGACTTTTTTTATTGTGCATTTGACAACACTAATAATATAATATTTTTATTAACTTATTATTAAATACTTAATATATAATATTATTTTTTAAGTTTTTAAAAAAAAAAAACTGAACCTCTTTTCGATGTTAAAGAAAGATGGTACAGTGGAGCGTATCATTAAATGCAAAGGAGAAGAAGAGAGAGAAACTTAGCAAGCAGAAAAAGAGTGCAATGACTTGGATTGTGCTTTCAGAAAATTGGATATATGGCCAAAAGATATTGAATTTATGTTTTGGAACACCATAAATGTTTTGCCGCCAAACAATAAAAAACACAATCATTTTTCGGAGATCATATTTTGTTGTTAAAGAGGATCTTGCATTTAAAAAATTTCCTCAGCTTTGCAAGCTACAAAATCTAAATGGAATTAAGTTAAACAAGAAATAATTAAGTGACAAAACTTGCAAAAACTTTGTTTTTTCAATTTCGCCTGACTTAAAATGCAACTTAAGTTTAATTTAAATGCTTGTTTGATTGCAATTTTATCTGACGGTTCTGATGAGAAGAGTATTAGTGAACAAGAAACAGTTTTTCAAGATTTGTTAAAAATGGTTATTTAATAACTATATTTGCTGGTATTAACTCACCACTGACAGTTGATGCCATTGGCATATTACATGCAATAGAACGCTTTAAAAAGTTTAACAATAGACATAATGAATCAAGATTTATATTTAAACAATATCTATAAAAAAACTTTAAATGTTAACTTTGATGGTACATCTGTAATGTCTGGTAACAAAGCTGGTGTTTAAACTAAAATGCGAGATAAAAACCTCAGTATAGTATAAACCCATTGCGTGGCGCAGAGGTTAGAACTTTCTGTGTTAGACTAGAAAAGTTTGATATTTATTTAAATAAGCTAGATGACATTATTAATAGTTTGTATTGTTTTTACTATTATTCATCGCAGTGAAAAAAGGAACTGAAAGAAATAGCTTCTTTTTTAAATAAAGAGTATAAACAGCTTGGGAGATTAAAAAATATTTGTTGGTTAGCTAGCCGAGAATGTTAAGAATAGCTTAAAACTGACTATAAAGTTATTATTTATGATTTTGAAAGCAAGGCAAATAAGAAAGACAAAACTGCACAGAAAGCTAAAAGATTTTTGTTTTTCATAAAAGACCCACAATTTTTATTTTATTTACATTTTATTCAAGATATTCAATCAATAACAACATTGTCATTGGAGTTTAAAAAAGAAAAAAATTTAATTTGTAAGATTTTGCATAAAATTGATGCTAGAACTGCTGTACTATATAGGGCGTTATCAGTTAATTCAGGCTTGAATATTGGACATTTACTAGATAATTTAGAACAACAACAACAACAGCAACAACAACAACAACAACAACAACAACAACAACAACAACAACAACAACAACAACAAGCTATTTATTTTTCATTTTAAAATCATTTTTACAATAATAAGGTAAATAATAATGACAATAATAATTATAAAACAATAAGCAATAGTAATAATTTATAACAATAATAATAATAAAAACAAAAACAAAATTATAAATAATAATAATTACTATAATAAAAATAAGCAAAATAATATGTTATTTCTTATTATAATAAGTTAATGATTAGTATGGATGGTAGGACACATACAGAAGTCTGATCAAATCTAGTGACACCATTTTTCAAAATAATATGACTAATAATAAGCATATAGATAAAAAACATAAAACATAGACACACATAAAGTAAACTTTTTAAAAATCATATATGTAGGTAATAATAAAAGAGAAAAGAAAAACAAACAAAAAAAAAGGATAATTATTATAGTAATAGAAAAAAATTATAACAAAATATTTTTCAGAATTTTTTTAAATTAATTTTGATTATGATTAAGAAAAGATGACAAAGGAGTTGGAGTTTATTGAACTCATTCACAATGCACACAAGCAGGCCTTGCAATAAAACGTCAGCCGATGTTTATTTTATGTCGTCCAAGAGCGATTTTGCATGTAGCTAGGGCTATTTGCGTCAAGCAAAAAATTTTTTGTTTAAGTATATTTAAAGATATTTTTGAGCGGAATTTTAATGAAGTAATTTACGATTATTTTAACATTTAATAAAGTATTTTAAAAACCGCACGCAGTTGATATAAAAGTTTGAATTACAAAAAAATTAAATATGCTCATTATTTAAAAGTAAAAAAAATTCAGATTAAAAAAAAAGTTTAAATCTTTTTAAGCTAATATTTTAATGAAATTATTCAGCAATAGCAAAGTTGTCGATAAAATTGAACAAAAATACTTTCTTTTAGTTTTAGATTTTTAACTTAAATAATTATTTTATGGGGGTTTGTTAGGTTTTAAAATTATTCCATAGATTTAAAAATATTTATTAACTGTTAGACGTATTTAAAGTATTTAAGAGTAATTTTGAGAAAACATTTTAAAAATAGGTAAGCGCAAATATAAAAAAAATAATAAAAAGATTAATATTAAAACGTATTCTACTTGATTCAATAAAAAAGTACAGTTATTAAAATTTTTGTAAAAAGTAACTCAAAAAAAATTACTTAAGTAATAACAATCGCTTTTTTTGTTAAAAGTTACTGAAACTCAACGAAGCGTGCTCAAGAACAGCTGCTGAAAAATAGAACGTCAATAGTTTGCTAAGTTTATATAACCTGGTTTTGTTACCTAGTTTCTACCGATGTAAAGCGATGTAAAGCGAAAAAACTTTAAATTACATATTTAAGAAAAAAAAATCAAATATTAGCATATTTTACAATCTTTTTTAAATGTTTAGTTAAAATGTTTTTTATTTGTTTAGTATAGACAAAACGCATCAAACGTCGAGAAAATAAACAAATATTTTTACACTTTAAAAAACGAAACATTCCAAAACATTTTTAAATAATAACATTTCTACATTAATGATTTAAAGTAGTTTTGCGGTAATATAGTAAATTAGTGCAGTTAATGTCGATAAATATGAAAAGCAAATAATATACAGTTTTTATTTATCACAAGGCCTGCACAAGGCTCTTGTTCCATTCACAGATGCACTGATACACAACAGAACTCTTACCATACTTTTGAGTTTTATATGATGGTACAATAAGTTTTTCATTATTTATATTTCGTGTAGAGTGTGTATGAATTAGTCTACTTTCTATAAAAAGGTTTGCAATAGAAGAAGGTAAATTTTTATTTTAAAAGTTAAAAACAAAGAGAAGATTAGCAAACTTTACTAGCAAATGAAAGGTTGGAATTTTAAGTTTTTTAAAAGAATCTGATTTATTTGTATGATAATTTATTTATACTTATCTGATTTGAAAGGTTGAAAGTTTATTATTCTAATGGATTGGCGTTTAGATGACATTAGTTTCGTAATAAGGTAGTTGCCAGTTTGACCCCAAACTTGACAACAATAACTAAGATAAGATAAAAACACAAAGATATTTAATAACTCTCGAGGGATATAGTTATTTATTATTTATTTTGATTTTAATTTCAACATTGTTACAGTTTTTTCTGTTGTTGTTACAGTTTTTTCTAGAAGATAAAAATAAATTAGTTTAGTCTTTTCAGTGTTAAGACATATTAGGTTGGCATTTAACCAATGTCTTTAAGATCCAAATTTATATTTTTACTTATAGAATAGTATGATTTGTTGATATGCAAGAGATTGGTATCATCTGCAAAAAGATGAACCGACTAGAAGTGAAGAGAGTTGTTTAGATCATTAATGTAAATAAAAACAAAAGAGGACCAAGAACAGAACCTTAAGGAACACTACATGTAACAGGTTTGTTACTAGAAGTATAACTATTAAAACTTACATATTGTTTCCGATCCAAAAGATAAGATCAAAACTAATCACTTACAACTCCACGAATTCCATGTTTTAACTTAGAAATTAAAAGGCTATGATCAACGGTATTGAAAGCTTTTTGTAAATCAATAAAAACACCACAAGCAAAATGACCAGTATCAAGAGCTTTTCTAATTTTTTCAGTAATACTTATCAGTGGGTGGCAGGTAGAATGGTTTGATTGAAGACCAAATTAAAACTCATTTAAACAGTTAAAAGAGTTTAGAAAAGAGTCCACCCTAGAATACATTAATTTTTCAAGAAGCTTACTAATGTTAGAAAAAAGAGAAATAGGTCTATAATTAGTACATAAACGTTTAGAGCCATTTTTGAAAATTGGAATAATACAAGATAATTTTAAAATATTAGGAAAAGTTCCATTCATGAATGAGATATTAAATAGTTTAAAGAGAATATTTGAAAACTTGTAGTTAAAATCAATAAGAATGTTTGTAGGAATACTGTTTGGACCTTATGATTTTTTCCGCTTCAATTTAGATATAAGAGATGAAATTTCAGGAATGTTTGTTGGTTTTCAGGAATGTTTGTTAGAGAAATGTAAAAAAAAAAACTTACTATGTTTTGATATTTAAGATAATTTTGATCTAGAAGTAAAAGAAGATTAGTTAATCTACAAAAGTAAAGAATTGATGAGATTGTTAGACAACAACCAAATGATTATTTTGATTGTAATAAAAAATATTTTATCAAAAATATTGACAGAGCAAAAGAATATATAGACAAACAATTCTGTCATGAATTCTATCAAGAGCCATTAAAATCTTTAACAACAATCTTTGATTGTCAAAATTGGCCAAAATTCTTTATAGGTTCACTAGAGACAAAAAAATGGGGTTTTAATGAATCAAAAAGTGTTTTTTTTTTTATTGTTATTATTGAATTTAATCAATTGTCATATTTTTAAAACAATTTTTCACTTTGAAAATGCATGAAAAACTGTTTGAAAAATATGACAATTGATTAAATTCAATAAGCATCTTTGATATATCCAATAACTTATTAACTAGAATAGAAATTTATTTGAAAATAAAATTCCCTTATTTGACAAGTTTCTCTTAAATTAGACGTTTGTCAATAATTGAAGATATGAATGCCAACGCCCATTAGAAAAAATGATTTGTTGCGCCCTGATTTTTTACGCCCTGTTTTTAATCCTAAAAAAAACAATGTGGCCTTAATGATATCAAAAAAAAAAATATTACATAATTTTATATCTACTGTGATCTTTCAAAAAATGTGATTTTTTAAAAAATATAAAGATTTTGATCTACAAGTATATAGATTTTCATTTATGGATAACGAGGCGCAGTCCCCACTATGTAATGGAATATTGCAATTGATTTTTCACTACTTTCCAAACTATCTGAAGCTCTGAAAATTTTGACATTTCTGTAGTGCTAATGAATGTGCATTATAAAATCGTTTAACAGAGCTTAAGATATAGGGTGGGGGAAGAGGGAAGTGGAGCTTTGAAACTTTTAGCATGTGTAGTCTTGAAGCATTTTTAAATTTTTCTGTCCTGGGTTCTATGTCAATAGCCTTAGTCATTTAAATTTTTTTTTTTTAATTTTCAATAATGCAAAGATAACTTTGAAAATATTGTCTTCAAAAAGTATTTTGGTTTGTATCTAATCTGTCTTATTTACAAAATAAAATACAAAATATAAAGTGTCAGGATTGTGTTAAGATTTGCTTAGAAACATTAACGGTCATACTATAATAATTGGAAGTATACATACTTCCAATTATATTTAGTTGCATCACCATCAAAACCTTTTT
>NC_061156.1:53873240-53908240 GCF_022113875.1 Hydra vulgaris | reverse complement strand
TTTTTTCCTATACTTATTGCCAATACTTGTTGTGGAGTAAACATACTTATTTAAATACTGAAGTTAAATTTTTTATTTTGTGATATCATATGTTCACATTTATCATGTTACCACACTTACAGTCACATTGATTTCGTTACTTTACCCAACGTAACGTAAATTAATAAACGTAATATGATTAAAATAAAGAAATAGTATAAAAACATAAAAAAACAATAAAACTATTAGTAATATTTGATTGCCACTTATACTACTACAACAACAACAATAACAACAACAACAACAACAACAACAACAACTACTACTACTACTACTACTACTACTACTACTACTACTACTACTACTACTACTACTACTACTACTACTACTACTACTACTACTACTACTATCACTAGTAGCATGGAAAAAAGAATTAAAAAATTGGCATTTATATAAAAATTACCTTTAAAAGAACTAATTTTATCTCCTTGATTTGGTTCCATTTAATTTTGAACAGTAGTCTAAAAGATTATAATAAAGTATTAATAAGAATTTTTAATATTAGTTAAAAAATTATAATATTTATATATATATATATATTTATATATCAAAAATTAATATTACATAGTATTAAACAAAATGAAAGCTCTTCCGCTTTTAATCTTCACAAACAATAATGTGTGAAAAAAAAACTTTATATCTGTATATATATAAATATAAATACATAAAAATTTTAACGTTCGAGTTTATTTGAAGTAAACATTTTCAACTTTAAAAATTGAAATTACATGAAATATTTAATTTCTGAATACAAACCTTTGTTTATTTAGATGTTTCTATTTGTTTAAAATACAATGTATGTTTGATTTTTCATAAAACAATGATGAATATTTTTACTATTAAAGGTAAAAAACTCATCATATAAAAAATGACACTTCAATTAAGAGTTATGTAAGTAACATCGCACTTACTCACGTGAAAATGATTTACTATATTGCGGTTTTGAGTTTCTTATTGACTTTATTTTAACATTACTAATTTTTTTAAATTTAGTTTAAAAAAAAAATACAAATCGGTATTTATAAGTTACCGTAATAAAATTTAAATATAAAAATAATGTATTGAATAACGTAAATATAAAAATTTACAAATCAATATATACAATTTACAAATCGATATATACCTATTCAATAACAATACTTAATATATATTTTTATATATTAAATATGTTAAAGAAATTTAAAATTTAGGATTCAAAACTTTTTCAAGACTTAAATTCAGTTATTTATATTATTTATACAAAATTAAAACAGACGAACAAAAGTAACAAACAAGATATATAATAAAATACTTTTTTTTAATAGGAAAAACGAAAGAGTGTGTGCTTTGTTAAATTTAGTAAGCGTTTTTTATAGTTCTTTAAAATATATCAAGAGATTTTTTTTTCATACTTTTGTCATGAACAGATTTCCACAAGCGTGGTCCCCGACATGAAATTGAGAAGTGAGATTTTTTTAGTATCCGTCTCATTACCGGCATATATATATATATATATATATATATATATATATATATATATATATATATATATATATATATATATATATATATATATATATATATATATATATATATATATATATATATATATATATATATATACAGTACTGTGAATATGTTTTAGACCACTTATATAGTTAGTTGTATTTTCAATTTTTTTCCTGTGTATTTTTTTTTTTAAACATACTGAAGTTGAGTAATATTTGAGAAAGGTTGAAAGAATATATTATCTTGAATAAATAAACAAAAATTTATGAGGAACATGAGGGATATGTTTGTTTATTTATTAAAACGATAATTGTCATAATAACTGCAGACCAAGCGTTCATCTAAATAATACATAAAAATAAAATTTTCGATTTTTTTCTTACTGGTTCAGGTTCATATTCGTTCATTTAAGTTTTTAACAGTATAAAATGTAGTCATAGAGTGAATTTAATACAATAATAATCGGTTTTGGTACATTTTTTAAAAAGTTGTAATTTTTTATGAATACAGTTAAACAAATAGTTAAAAATAATTAAATAAAGTTATTAGTTTACATTTTTAGATTAATTAAGTGTTGCTATGGGTAAAATATCTTTAATAGAGAGACAGAAAGTTATTGTGCTTCACGAAGAAGGTTATTCGCAGCGCCAAATTTCTTCCAAACAGGATATTCGAAGACTGCTATTAGAGAAATCATTAAAAAGTTTAGAGAAACTGGCTTCCTTCGAAATAGAAAGAAAAATGGCAGACTTACTAAGCTAACAAAAGATGACAATAAATATTAAAAAAACGCTTTCTTTAAGAAACAGGAAAAAAACATCCACCGAATTGGCAAAGGACATTAATACAGCAACAGGTAAAAATGTTAGCTCTTCTTGTATTCGACGACACCTACTCAAATCAGGATTACGAGGCTGCGTTGCTGTTCGAAAACCTTTATTACGGCGTGGCAATAGAGAAAAACGACTTAAATATGCAAAACAACACAAAGATTGGACCCAGGAAATGTTTAATCGGGTTCTGTACACTGATGAGTCCAAATTTGAAATTTTTGGAACGAAAAGACGTCAATATGTTCGAAGAAGAATAGGAGAAGCCTATCAGCCCGAGTGTTTAAACCCTACTATTAAACACGGAGGAGGCTCTTTACAAGTTTGGGGCTGTTTGTCTTCATCTGGGATAGGTGATCTGATCAAAATAGAGGGACGACTCACCGGGGAACGTTATGTGGATATTCTAAGACAGCATGCTATACCATCCGGAATGAGACTAATAGGCCATAATTTTATTCTGCAGCAGGACAATGACCCAAAACATTGTTCCCGAGTGGCAAAAAATTATTTAAATGAAATGGCAGAAGAAGGAATACTGGAAATGATGACCTGGGCTCCCCAGAGTTCAGATTTGATATAATCGAGCATATTTGGGATTACTTGGACAGGAAAAAGGTCGAACATGCTTCCCGAAATGCTGAAGAATGTTTTCAACTACTTCAAAGAGAATGGCACAACATACCGCAGGATTTTATAACAAATTTGTATGAATCTATTTCCCGGCGAATATCGGCTGTGATTAAGGCAAAAGGAGGACATAGTAAATATTAAGGGTTTTTTTATGAAGTGTGACATTAAAAAGTTTGTTATTGTTCCATATTTTGTGTGAAATATATGTATTTTAATAATTTTATAATATAGAATTCAAAACTTAAATATTAAGGAAGAATTCTCTTGGATTTTTTGAGAAAATGTAAGTGGTCTAAAACATATTCACAGTACTGTATATATATATACATATATATATATATATATATATATATATATTTACATATATATATATATATGTATATATATATATATATATATATATATATATATATATATATATATATATATATATATATATATATATAATATATATATATATATATATATTTATATATATATATATATATATATATATATATATATATATATATATATATATATATATATATATATATATATATATATATATATATATATATATATATATATATATATATATATATAGAAAATTTTCTAAGGGGGGCAAAACATTTTTTGTTATTGCTTTTTTTCCTGTTATCTATTATGTAAAAATCAAGATATGTAAGATATAAAATAAAAAGAAGAAAAAAATTATATGTCCGTGGAAAAAAATAGACAGTTTAAACTTGTCAGCACTGTTTTTGTGTATAAAATATTCACATTTTTTTTATTGATCTTTATTAAATGTAAGGAACTAAATAGACATTGGCTCCAAAAAAGATGAAGATGATAATACGTCATTGTAATCTTTGCACAGAGCCTCCATATAAAGTTTTTTTTTAATTGATACTATATAAATGTACAAAATATAGAAGCAATTAAAGATTTTTATTATAAGTAATAGAGCATTGATAAGCATATCAAATAAAGGCAAAAAATTTATAATTTAGCTGCAGTTTACTGAGCGTTTTGTTATGGTATTCAGACGTGAAGGTAGTACATAAAAAAAGCTTACAACATTTATTTAAAGTCAAATTTATTCTTTAAACAAGAACTGGAGTCGTCTGTTATCAATACCAAACATACCTATAATTTTATCTATAAAGTCTTTTATTTTGTCTCTGTGTGCGCTTAACATGCACAAACCAAGAGACGGTCATTTGACATAGTTTACCTAAGCCATGTTTTGACACGATGCAATGTGCTAAACGATCGCTTCACCGTACATGTTGTTGCTGGTAAAGTTAACAAAACTAATAAAGCATACCTGACACTGGGATAAAATTGTGTGAAAGGTAGTAAATCGATAAAATCTAGGCTACTTTTGTAGTCTTGCGCATTCCAAAAATCAAACCAACTCAAGGCTTCAGTTTCAAAATTATCAATGTTGTATACTTTATTAATCGTAGAAATTTTTTCTTTAAAGTGTTGACGACTCAGTTGGCACAACTTAGACGGATGAAGAAATACTAAGTTAAATTGTGCACTATTGGCTTCACAAAATCGACTCTCCAAAGAGCCAATTAGAGAATCTAAGTATGGAATGTAAATCGTTTGTCTAAAAAACTCTTCAACACTTATGGTTCCCGGATTACTTCGATACTTTTGTTTTCCGCACTGTCTTGGAATTATCAGTTCAATACTCATCTTCTGTGCCAATTGCGCTGTTTTCTCAAAAATATCCTTGAAATAAATATTGGACTCTGTGAAGTTTTATAACATTAAGTAATTTTTGAACTTGCAGTTGGACTTCTGGAAGATCAACTTGAACAGCTTGAAGAGCCTGAGTAACTGTTCAAGTATGGCAGAGTACTGCGAAATGATATAGAGACAAAATATAAATGTGCTGGACTTTGATGAACAATAAAGCTGATGTGCAACTTGTCGAATACATCCATTTGCATGCATTGAAAATTCTTCCAGTTGGAAAAAAATATCTTCAAATTTACTACAAAAAATTAGAATACTTTTATACTTGCTTGTCCATCTTGTCTCACATAGAAGGGGAATATTTGGAACAGAAGATCTCCTCTTTGGACTTTCACAAAAAAACTAAATAATTGCTTTAATAGTTCCAATAGTAATTCGTATAACTGCAACATCATTTAGATCATTTACTACAAAATTGAGTTTATGTGAGGCATGAAGAACGTTACAAACAAGAATTTTTTTTTCTATATTTAGAAAATATAATACAGGGAGGATGGGGGGAAGTGCCCCCTCTTGCCCCTCCTTGCGGGCGCCCATGATATATATATATATATATATATATATATATATATATATATTATATATATATATATATATATATATATATATATATATATATATATATATATATAAGGTTCAATCTTAGGGCCATTATTATTTTTATTGTATATAAATGATTTATACTTAGTATCAAATATTTTAAATGTTATATTGTTTGCAGATGACTCCAATCTTTTTTTATTCCAACAAAGATATAAAAGCTCATTTAATATATTTAATGAAGAACTATTCAAAATAAACAATTGGTTTACAAGCAATAGGCTTTCTTTAAATGTAGAAAAAACTAAATCTATTTTATTTTTCAAACCTAGTTAAGGTGATGATGTTCCTCTAAAATTATCCAATCTCCTAATCAATAAAACATTTATTAAAAGGGAACCAACCGTTAATTTTCTAGGAGTATTAATAAATGAAAATTTGTCATGGAAACCGCATATAAAATATATTGAAAATAAAATCAAGAAATATTTACATATTATATAAAACTAAACCATATCTTTATACCTCTTCTCTAAAAAAAATATACTTTTCATTTATTCATAGTTTTATCTCTTACTGCAATATTGCATGGGGTAGAACTAACTATGGTAAGTTGAAAAAACTTCATAGTAAGCAAAAACATGCATGCAGGATTATATTTGGTGCCCACAGAACTTTTCAATGTGAACTTCTTTTAAGGAAGCTCAGTGCTCTAAGTGTCTATAAACTTAATATACACCAAGTTCTACAATTCATGTTTAAAACTAAACATGAACTCTCTCCTATTGTATTTCAGTCTTACTTTAGTGAAATCTTGCACAAGTATCCTATTAAATTTTCAATTAATAACTTTATTGTTCCAAAAACTAATTCAAAACTAAATTCTTACAAAATCCAATACCGCAGACCGTTTCTATGGAAAAATTTTTCAATATTTATCACAAAAAATAATAAAGTTCAACACATCTCTTTGGAAAAATTCAGAAAAGAATCTAAGAATCTCTTATTACAAAAAGACTGATTTAAAATATCTCTTTTAAAAATAATACACAAATAACATAAATTATCTAAAAAAAATAGTTATTGACACTACTTCTCCCCATCGGGCATTTGTTTTTAAAAGTTACGTTCTAAATGTATTTTAAATGTCTTTTAAACATCTACTAAACATTCTTACATAAAGAACGTTTAAAAGACGTTTAAAAAACGTTTAGAAGACATTTAGAACGTAACTTTTGAAAACAAATGCCCGTAGGCTCTTTTGTTGCAATTTTATCTAATTTAATTTTTTGTTGAAAAACTTTAATACTTTTAAATTATTGTTAATCTTTGATATAATGCGTTATATTTCAATACTAATATTTATATTATGTTATTAGTTATATTTTAACTAATGTATTTAAAATTAATGATATAATGCGTTATATTTCAATACTAATATTTATATTATGTTATTAGTTACATTTTAACTAATGTATTTAAAATTCTTGTTATGTACCTAGCTACTCTTCGTTTTTTATATTAACTGACGATTTTTTAATGTAAATTTTATGATGGTGCTTGATGATAAGACAATTTATGTCTTCTGCTTGCTCCAGTTCTCTTATTTATTGACACGATTTATTTCATTGAAAATTTTAATATATGACAAAACTCTTTGCTTAAAAATAAAAATAAAAAAATAAAAAAAATTTGAACCTGCATCAAAAACAATGCGCATTTTAGTAGTTAATTTATCTTCTTGAATTACAGGACGGTGAGGTATATAATAAACGACACCAATATTACTTTCAAAATTTGAAACTTTTTGAATTATACCCTTGCGTCCTTTATTATACTATTTTAAGATAAAAATAAATCTCCATCATTTGCAAATTTTTTCTCTAAAGCTAAAAATCTAGATTTACATAAATTATAGTTATCATATATTACAGGCACAGCAAAATCCAAGATTCTTGTTTTAAGCAAAAAAAGTCTTAAAACAAGAAAAAAATGACTTGTCCGCCACGTAAGAATATTTTTTCTTGTTTCAAGTATTTTTATTCTTAAAATAAGAATTTTTTTTCTTGTTTTAAGAACTTTTTTTCTTAAATATTATTTTTTTCTTGTTTCAAGAATTTTTATTGTTAATATAAG
Source organism: Hydra vulgaris (assembly GCF_022113875.1). Classification (NCBI taxonomy): domain Eukaryota; kingdom Metazoa; phylum Cnidaria; class Hydrozoa; order Anthoathecata; family Hydridae; genus Hydra; species Hydra vulgaris. The sequence continues at coordinate 53,900,822 of NC_061156.1, read as the reverse complement.
AATTTTTTTCTTGTTTTAAGAATTTTTATTCTTAATATAAGAATTTTTTTTCTTAACATAAGAATTTTTTTCTTGTTTAAAGAACTTTTATTCTTAATATAAGAATTTTTTTTCTTAACATAAGAACTTTTTTTCTTGTTTTAAGAATTTTTATTCTTAAAACAAGAACTTTTTTTCTTATTTCAAGAACTTATATTCTTAAAATTATGTATTTTTTTCTTGTTTCGAGAATTTATATTCCTTTAAAAAAATCATTTTTTACTTGTATTAATGTTATTTTTATTTAAAATAAGATTCTATTTTTTTTTTCAATAATATTTTCCCTGAACTATAAAATAATATTACAAAAGTACTTTTTCTATAGAAAAAATGAAACATTATTTTGAAACTAAGATGATATATAATAAGAATATACAAAAAGCATTTATACATTTAAACAACAAATCTAATCGTTGAAATAACAAATTAATTTTTAGAATGTTTTATTATTGTTCATGCTTGTAGCGGCAATACTCCTCCTATGTCCAAGAAAAGTGTACTTCAATAAGTTCCATCACGAAGTCAGAAAATGAAAAACTTCATAAAATAATCTTTTGCCACATATAATAATCACTTCGTCTCCATCGTCTGTTACGTACAGATAAGGATTTTTTATACCTGAAAATAAATTTTACAAACTCAAAATTTAACAATAATATCTTTTCATATCTTAAGATGTATATTATATGTATATATATATATATATATATATATATATATATATATATATATATATATATATATATATATATATATATATATATATATATATAATATATATATTATTATATTGCAGCAAGTACTTTATTAAGTGTTTAACTTTACTATCTAAAAGCACATTCCTTATTTAATTATTAAATGATTTCAATACATTATTTTACCTAACTCTTAAACTAACCAAGCAAAAACATAAAAATGCCTGGGGTTGGCAATTTTGTGCTGACCTCGTTTTTATCTTTTATAGTAAAACCTTTGTAAAAATGGTTTTATGTTTGCCGATTGTAATCTGATGCCAACATATAACAGTTTAAAGTCGACAATTTATTACTCATTTTAGTTTTACTAATTTTGAGGCTTGTTTATGCAAGCATACCTACCTGTATTTGGTTGGCAGTGGACGAGGAACTGCCAACTTGTGTATTCCATTATGCAAAAGTGTATCAATGTCTTCATTCTTGCTGAGTCAACTGTGACAGAACTGTGACACTTTAATACATGTGCCATGTCGCCAACAATCTGAATTAAATAATAATAATAAAAAAAGCATACAACTTTAAAAAGCAGAGAAAATTTATAGAATAACCCATTAGAGGACATAAGAGTTTTGAAAATACCTTCTCATTTAAAAAAGGATTTGTGATTTTCAAATACAATTTCATTTTATCCAATAAATATATGAAATCACAAATAATAAAAAAAATCTTACCAATAGCACATTAGGGAAACATTGATATTTCTCTAAAAATGCTCCAATTCTCTCAATTGGAAATTTATTTACCCAGGTTAATAAATTAAATTTCTATACTTAGATCAATTAAAATGCACCAGAACAAAGTTCAAGTGCATTTTAATTGATCATGTTATAAAAATAAGGATAAAAAATGTAAAAAATTAAAAATAATTAATAATACTAAATTTACTAATTGAAAAGTATAGTTTTCTTTACTTACTTTACTTTGCATGTATTTGGAAACTTGCAATTGTTTAAAAGAAAACACACACATATATGTCATATATGTGTATGTATGATATTCATAAAAAATAATTGGTTCATAAATTATAAGTATATATAATATATCATATTAAAGTGTTTGTAGTATGTTTGAGAAATAAAATTTATATTAATAGGTACATGGACTGACTTTTTTAAATACTAGAATGCTGTATATCATTGGAAAGCCCTCAAATACAGTATTTTAAAGTTGAAAAAATTATGAAAATCAGACAATTTTATAAAAAAATATAACGTTTTTAGTAAAAATTTTTCAATATATGGATTTCTTGATAAAACTGTGGAAAAGAAAAAATTTTTTCTACATAAATTATAACTTTGCCAATTCTTATTTAAATATCTATAACTTAGTATCAAAAGATAGATGTAAAAATGGGCTATAATTTCAAACTAGTTTCTGGGTAAAGGGCGCATGGAGGGATCCAGAGGGGATCTAATGCTAATCCGCCACCTACACCTCACAAAAATACACTTTTTTTTCAAAATAGAGTATTTTTTTTTAATAATTAGTAATATTTATATACAACAAGTTATTATTTAATTATTCCACATCACTAGCAAATAATACAGGTCTATCTTAAAGTTGGGTGTTGGGTTTAACACACCTTATTAAAATTTCATTCTTTTAATTATTACAATCTTTACTAAAATGATTAAATCTATTATAAAAAACAAAAAAAATATTTCAACACTATAACAAAGAGTAACATATGTGATGCATAAATTGCTTTGATGGAAGAGAGCGTATCTGCCCCCCTCCCTTCTGCTATGAACCTGAAAAAAAAAATTTTATGAAAATTTCACAAAAAAATGTCAAAATGCTTTTTTAAAAAACAGAGAGAAATTAGTATAGAAAAATATTTTAACACATTACAAAATGCATCAGAGTAACCATTTTGTCATGTAAAAAGACAGATTACCCACTCCAACCTAAAAAAAAATACACGAAAACCTTTTGAAATAAAAAAGTGTAGTATAGTATGTATAAATTGCCTTTATGCACTCCCTTTCATAAAGGCAATTTATACACCTAGAGGTGTATAATTTGACTTTATAAAAAGAGGAGCAAGCCATCCCCCCTCCTCTGTCGGAACCAATTAAAAAAATTTTAATTACAATTTAACTTGGCTTGCAAAACCTATTTGCAAGCCATAAAACTTGTGGCAGTTATATTGCAGGTTACAAAACTTGCTATACTGTGAGCATTTTTTTTTATTAGTTTCATATTTCAATTAAGAAAATTCAAACTTCACTGATATAACAACAGCAACTAGCTGGAGTTTTTTATCTTTTAACAGTTCAATATCAGTTCTATCTTGTTTTCAATAAAAAATAGTGTAAATTCTGCCTTGTTATTTCTTGTTTACTTTTTTCAACTCTACCATCATAAATGGCAAAATGAAAACTTAAAAAGAAAATTAACAATGAAAATAGAAAAAAAAAAATCTAATTACAAACAACAAACTAACACTTGGAATATTGCTACAAAGTTAAAGTAGTAAACAATAAATTATTAATTATTATTAATTTTTTATTAATTTGAAAATTATGATTGACTATTGACATTATTGTATACAACTTTATTTTTGTATTTAATAACTCACATGTTTAGATAATGGAATATGTAAATTGTATACTAGTTCATATTTTAATTATTGTTTACAATAGCCTATTAAACAAGTGTAAAAATAAATGTGTAACATCGCATAAAGTGTGTGATCTTTACACTTATTTATGTATGGTGTTTTTATAAAGTTGTCCATTGATACTTTGATCAAAGTATTCTCAATTGTAACTCAATTGAGTTAACAATTAATTCAAAAGCAACAGTTTTACTGAGGTTTTGGTCTTAAACGTTAAGAATTTTTTCCTCCTCCCCTCCCCCATTGCTCGAATGTATTTTCTAAATAACATTATTTAATAATTTATTTTGAAAAATTTTCTGTTTGATATAGATCACAAATTGTAATGATATCATACTTAACAAGAACTTTATGTCTGCACTGCAGTTACACTGATTTTGTTGTGGTGATAATATTCATAGTTTTCGCACAGTATAGAGGATAATCTTCTATACCGTATAATACAGTATAGTCCGTATTACTACAGAACCGTAGTACTGTGGCTTTTGTTTACATCCCGAAACAGAGTGAACAGAGCTAGTATCATATAATCTGTAGTGTAACCAATTAACTTATACTTAGTATTCAGCCATGATTTAAAGTAGGTAGTGGTAATGACTAAATATAAATTGCATTATGATTTATTACAAAACTTTATCGTATTTTGCATTTTGTTTTGAGTTTATATGTATTTAATTTTAATAAAAGCTTAACTATTAATGTTAATATGAGTAAACGCAATGCTAAACAAACTTTATTTTCAAAATTGCCAAACAATTGCCCGAAAAATGAAATTACTAATGATATTTCCCCAATTTCGAGTAAATCAAATGACGATATCGAAAAACTATCAAATATTTTAGATCTACCTCAGTGTCTGCATGCAATTAAAGATCAGAATAGGCAACCAACTATTGTAAGTACATCAACGAATGTATGTAATTTACTACTGACAAACTGTATCAAACTCAAATAAAGTTACTGAAACTATGAAATATAAATAGGCCTAAAACATATTTTTGTAGATTGAAAATATGGTTAAGATCGAGAATTAGCCAAAATTGATTGATGCGTTTGGCATTGCTGCATGATAACAGGCATATTATTATATATTGATGATATAATCGACAAATTTTCTAAAATGAAAAAGAGAAATATAGACTTTGTTATTTAATAATTTGACTATCAACCTAATGTTAGTATATATTTTGTATATATACACATACATATATATATATATATATATATATATATATATATATATATATATATATATATATATATATATATATATATATATATATATATATATATATATATATATATATATATATATATATATATATATATATATATATATATATATATATATATATATATATATATATATATATATATATATATATATATATATATATATATATATATATATATATATGTATATATATATATATATATATATATGTATATATATATATATAATGTTAAATAAAAAGTTATTTCAATTCAATTTGATACATTTATTTTTATTTATTTACGCGAAAGGCGAATGAGTAACAGGAACAAAGCTGTAGGTAATCGACTATTAATTATTTTTAGTTAGTATAGAAAAAAACTTAGTCCTCCATTGTCCTAACTTTTGTTTTATTTTATTTTATTTTTTATTTTTTTGTAGTTATTTTTGGTGCTCTCATAAGTCCTTACGGTCTTATCACAGAGTACCGCGACAGAACATTTAACAAGATGTTTACCCCTCCATCTATACTAATGTCGCTTGCTGGGCTGGAGGTGGTGTTGAACCTCGGACCTTTGAGTTCTGAGCCAGAACTCTAACCACTGCGCCACGGCTGCTTAACTTAAATACGCATTTGGCTCTGGCCCTGCTAAACTTATAAGATTTAGCAGGGATTGGTATAAATATATTTACTCTTTATTAACTTCTAGCATATAAAATGAATATAAACAAAGAAATAATAAACTACTTATTTTTAAGCAATAAATAAGCTATTTATTTATAGCGTACAATATTACAGTATCGTCCACAATTATTTTCGTCGCGTCCACAATTATTTTCGTCGCGTCCACAATTATTTTTGTTCGTCCATAATTATTTTTAAATCAAAACACTTTAAGCCATAATGACTAACAACAACTCAATAATCCAAATATCGAAATGGCTGAGCAAACAAAAAACAAAACAGCAACGGAAGAAAATATTGCTTCAATAAAAAGAATGTTGATTGGCAACGAATCAAGTCGATCTATTGCAAATGCAACCGGTCTTTCAATTAGGACAATACAAAGCTGGATACGAAAGCTTGAAGCAGACCAAAATATAATACCAAAAAAACGTGGCAGAGTTGCACGAAATAATATTGAAAGAAAAAGAGAAATCGAGTTATTAATTAATGCAAATAATGCATTAACTACTATTGACATTGCAGAGTTAATGCCAGAAGAACGTAAATGCTCGACAACTACAATCAAAAGAGAATTAAAACAAATGGGATATACCCGTAAAAGGCTTAAATCGATTGTTGTTGCAAGAAATTCAGCTCAAGTAATAGCAACGAGGTTTATGTTTGGCAATCATGTTTCTTTTCTGCGAAATTCAGATTTGGTCTATATTGATGAAACCGGGTTCAATCTGCATGATTCACGACATTATGGATATACATTATTAGTAAGCACCCCGTTTGTTACAGTGCCCACACAGAGAGGAAGAAATGTTAGTCTAATATGCGCTATTTCAGTTACAGGGTGTATTGGATTTAAACTAAAGATTAGAGCCTTTAATACCACTAGCATGCACGACTGGATAGAACAAGATTTAAGACCAGTTTTAAGTGATCGCAGATATGTTGTAGTAATGGGTAATGCGCGATTCCACCATTCATCAATAGTAGAATCGGCATTTCGTAAAAGTAATTGTACTATCCAGTTTTTACCACCTTACAGTCCTCAACTTAATACTATCGAGGTGTTTTTTGGCGTGGTTAAAAATTTATTTAAAGGAATACAACCGCGGCCTAACAATTCACAAGAAATGATTAGAATTATTACTGAGATTTTATCAGGTTTTACCGAATATTCTTTTGAGAATTATTATTCTCACATGCGTGAGTGGATGTTAAAAGGAATTCAACGTAATGAATTTATTTGATTAAATTATACTTGGATTTTTTTCTTGATTTCAAAAATTTTTAAAAATAAAGTGTTTTGATTTAAAAATAATTATGGACAAACGAAAATAATTGTGGACGCGACGAAAATAATTGTGGACGCGACGAAAATAATTGTGGACGATACTGTATTACATATTTATACAAACTTTATTGAAGAAAAATGCAAGAATTAGTGCACCTAAAGAATATTTTTGACCAATGGTTTTAACTATGAAACATATTTTAAGATAATTTAACTATGAAAATACTATTTGATTAATACATATTTAAAGATAACTTAATTATGAAAACATTTTTTTTTTTTTTTTTGTCTTTTATCAAAGCTTTACAAATACGTGATCATAAATATAAACTAGTTCGTTTACATTGTATAAAAAAAAATACCGTACATATGATAAGAAAACTTTTTTTAATACAAATAATAATATATATAAAAAAGTAACACTGTTAAAAGACGCGGGAAACTTGCAGAAGACCATTTTGGTCTTGTCATCAAGAAACCGCTTTTAGTTGCGATATTTTGTATACTTAATTTATTAGGAAATTTCAGTTTGTCAAAGTCTCATGGTGGCATAAGAGTCACACATAAAAAGCTACTAGATAATCAAAAACAAAGAAAAAAGAGCTGTATTTGATACACATAAATATATAGTTACATGGTTTGTTATACTTAGTATATTGACATGTACAAAATATAAATAAAATCTAACATTTACTTTGCTTTAAAGTGGATTTTTTAGGGGTTTTTAGTTATTTGTTTTAATATACGTTTGTAAAATTGTTTAAGTTTAGAACAAGTTTTTTTAAAAGTGTTTTCAGAGAATTATGGTTAAGTAGTTTTGTAATTGTAGTATTTTTAGCTATTAGTTTGTTGTAGAGGTAAGGGCCGCGATACGAGATGGAGAAACGTGATAGTTTTGTTTTTTTATATGGTACTTTATATGTTTTTTTATATGGTACATTTAAGATTAATACAAACAGACAGCCTTACTATACCTTTAACCATGACAACCTAACTTTTACCCATGACAACCTTTGACCATGATTTGAACTAATAATTGTATTTTATTGAAAATAAATTCGATTTTTTCTACAAACAATTTTTTTTCCAGTCATGGAAACTGGTTTCCTAATATAAAATGAAATGTTATGTTCTAATAATTCTGTTTCACTCCCAACAAGGCTGCAAGCAACCACTATTAAGTTGAAAACAACTAGAAAAAAGATTTAAAGAGCAAAGAGTTGGAAGAGTTTAATGATTTCATTTTGTAATTTTTTGGAACATTTAAAAAATTTTAAAACAACATTTAAAACAACAGATTTTAAAACATGCAACGACTGATTGTTTGGGGTTGGGTAGGTCTCCACTTGTTTTTTTATAAAAATTTTGTTTTTCTAAACTTGCCTAGAATAAGGTTTCTATTTAATTACTGAGAAATTCTTTTTGCTTGCCTTTCCAACTAGCGCACATTCGGCTATTCGCACAAAGTCGGCTGTTTTCTCCAATACAAATAACTTTGATTTAATATAGTTATATCCTATTCATGTTAATTAAAACATTAATAACAACGTGATTAAAAATGGTTAGCGAATTACATTGGTCTAATGATTAATTACGTATAGAAAAACATCGCAAAAGTTGGTTGTTTTTCCGACCTAACCAACGTCGATACAATGTATATATATCAACGCTGACCAAATGTGTATAACCCATTATTGATCCAATGGGTAAGTACTAACGTTGATACAATGTTACTGAAGCAACGTTAATCCAATGTGTGTGGATTAACGTTGGATTATATATATTGAATCAATGTTGATCCATATACATAAGAGCAATGTCGGCTTTTATACAGTGGATCAACGTTACGTTTGCATGGAGTAAATGCAGATATACAAATTTCCCAGCCATTCAGATATAGAAATATCACAGCTAGCACACTTACGTTAAATATGAGAGGCCCAGGGCATTCAGACATAGCAGGTGTCAGGGAGGAAGGGAGAAGAGGAGAAATACCCCAAACCTCCTTACAGACGAGAAGGCTACTTAATTTTGGTTAAAAGCCTCTCTCAACTCTAGATCTCCGACACGAATCATGACGAACAAGGCCGCTGCGCGGAGAAATATGTTTGAAATACAACGTTGATCCAATGTTACTTTTATCGTATTTTCATTATTGAAAATCTTAACGACAAAGTGATTAGTTAGCAAAATTACATTGGTTCAATCCAGTAGCGCAGCGATATGGGGGCCAAAGGGGAAATTGCCCCGGGCGCAAAGATTTAATAGGGCGCAATATTATCACACTATCTTTACTTTTTTTTTAGATTTTTGTCATCGTTATAATAAATTATTTACAATATATTCATTTTGAGTTATGACATACAAGATATAAAATGGCAGGCAGAAGACAAAAGTATTATTATCCAGCTCCGTTATATCAATATCAATCAAAGAAAAAATTATCCATCATATAAGAACATTAATTATATAATACATATATATATATATATATATATATATATATATATATATATATATATATATATATATATATATATATATATATATATATATATATATATATATATAAATACATATACACACCTACACACAAATACATATATATACAAAGTTTTTGGTACCTGATAATTAGGCAATGAATGCTTTGTTTGATATTTATGATCTATAATAAAGAAAAGATCTTCAAAAATATTAAGTAGCATATGATATTTTAATCTAAACATGAATAAAAGAATATTATAAATATTTAATAGGTAAGCATTCAGCACTCCAAGCTTACGAAAAAGTGGATTGGCACTGGTGTATTTATTAGCATTTAATATAAGGCGGCTTGCTTGTTTTTGCTTTTTTAAGATACAAGTTAGACTTGACGGATAAGTGCTTGCCTAAGCAATGTTACAATAACTAATATAGCTATGAATAAATGAAAAGTAAATAAATTTTAAACAGTTTTTATCCAACATATATCTAGTTTTATACATGATTCCAATAGTTTTTGAAATTTTATTTTCTATTAGATTAATATGCTCTTTCCGATATATTTGCTCATCGATTAAAACGCCTATGAATTTAACACAGTATGTCCGTTGCAATTTGGTTTTTTCTATTAAAATATCCGGGAGTTTTAAAGGCAACGTGTCAGATTTAGACGATTTAGAAAAGAGAGTATATTTGCTTTTAGTAGGATTCAGTGAGAGTTTGTTGGCTTTAAACCATTCATTAAGGTTATCAAGTTCACTGTTCATAGTGGTAAAGATTGTCTTAATGTTAGAGTGAGTATAAAAAACTTAAGTGTCATCATCAAAAAGATTTAAGTTCAAAATTATTTTACTTAAAAGTATTGAAGTAAATAAGGAATAGGTATAGTATTAATCGGTCCGGAATAGGTATGTATAGAAATAGTAGGTTCGGTTAAGACCCGTATTTTACGGATTCGAAAAGCTAGGATGTATAAGGAAAAAGTATTAAAAAGTTCAATTTAATTTGGAATTACAAAGACCCGTATTTCTACGGTTCCGATCTCAGCTAGTTTAAAATAATGCTATATTTTACTATTAAAAATAAAGTTACTAAAGTATAGTTAATAAATGTTTAAAGTACTTTAAACAATTTTCAATAATTATTTATTAATAAATTAGATTGCACAAAAAAGATATGCATATATTATCAGCTACTTTATGAAACATAATGTACACTGTTAAAAAAATATCCCGTTTTTTACGGAAATTTCCGGCAGCAGATTTTCCAGAAAGTTTCCGTTATTTTACGGAAAAATCAAGTGTTGAAGGAAATTTCCGTATAAATTACGGAAAATATCTATCATCGTAATAACAGATATTTCCGTATTTAAACGGATATTTCCATTAACATGTGACTGATTTTTCTGTAAAATAACGGAAAATTTCTGGAAAATCTGCTGCCGGAAATTTCTGTAGAAAACCCAAAACTTACTTTACAATGAACTCTTATTCTAAAAATGCATTTCTTAAACGATAAAAAAAATCTACAAGAAAAAATTAATGACAAATATATTTACAAATTATTAATGACTTTTGACTTCAATTATTGCATTAAATATTACATAAAAAAGTTAAATAAAAATTTATATATATATATATATATATATATATATATATATATATATATATATATATATATATATATATATATATATATATATATATATATATATATATATATATATATATATATATATATATATATATATATATATATATATATATATATATATATATAGGGTCGTAGAGAGCCAAGACTCTCTGCTCCCTCTTTTTTCTTACTTTATTATAATTACTTTATAATTTCTTAGATTATAGTCAAAAAACATATACCTAAAACACAAAATAAATCACATAACCATTACATAGATTATAAATTAAAATCTGTGGAATACTTAAGAAAGATAAGCATTTATTGTGTCTTATTTCACTTTTTGCATCAGTTTATTTTTTTCAAATTTTTCAAACAGTTCATATGCTTATAATATAAATTTCGACTGCTTTGAAAAATGTTTTACCTTTGAATGAACTCCTGAGGTCTAATAAAGTAAAAAAGTAAAGAAAAGAATAACATGCAATCATTTGATTCTCTATTTTATTCATTTTGAAAAAAGATAATCTTACCATTGATCCCGCTCAGGTAAATGACACATTTAAATTTTATGGAATATATATTTGTATTGAAAAGATACATTACCTAATAAAACTGTATCTAAAGTTGTCACCACTAAAAAATTTTGGAAGCCGTTCCTAATTTTTTGTATGAGCGATGACTAAAAAAGCCTAAAGATCAAATAAATTACACAAATATATACTTAAACTTGTATGTAAGAAAAACTTCTTAAATATCGGGAAAAACTAAAAGGTCAGAAAAAATATCCGAAATTCCGGGATTATCTGGAAAAAAGAGTTCCTGAATCTTTTATATATAAGTAATATATATATATATATATATATATATATATATATATATATATATATATATATATATATATATATATATATATATATATATATATATATATATATATATATATATATAAAAGACATCTAAAAACTATCATTTAATATCATTTTGAAAGACAAAAAAGATATGTAACAATATCATTGGTAATGGATAATGTCGCCACTAAAATACACACAAAAAAAGGGTATAATATATTAACTTTAAAATTATTTTGAAAAGATATAACATTACCATTGCTACTAAGTGTCTTGTCAATGCTGCTAAAGAATATAAAATAAAAAAGATAAACAAATGGCACCTTTAAAATTTATGAAATATAAACTGGTATTGATACATGTAACTTTATTTTTGTCGCCACCAAAAAAAAGGTAAAATATTGACTAAACACCTCATTTATTCATTTAAAATTATTTTGAAAAGATATCACATTACCGTAGCTACTTAGTGTCAATGCCACTACAGAATATAAAACAAAAAGAATGACACCTTAAAAATTTAAGAAATATAAACTCGTATTGAAAACATACATGTAACTTTACCATTGGTACTAAATGCTGTTTCCACTAAATATTTAAAAAATTAAAATATACAAAAATTTAAAAAAATATATTTTAATACTTTAAGTACAGGTCATTTATAATGACACAGGTCATTTATAATCATTTTGAAAAGATACAACCTTACAATTGCTATCATCGCCATTGAAGACTAAAAAACTAAAATAGATAAGCATTTTATACAAAAAAAATATATTACTTTTCCAAAAATAGCATAACTCACATTAAAAAAAAAAAAAAAATGACACCTTACAGATTTATGGAATATAAACTCGTATTGAGAGACAAGTAACTTTACCACTGTACTAAAAGCTGATACTATTAAAGATTACATAATAAGATGAACAATAATTTAAAAAAATATCTTCTGATAATAAGTCATTTATAATCATTTTGAAAAGATACAACCTTAGCTTTTCTACCAGATGTCAATGCCATTGAAGACTACAAACTACAAAAGTAAAGAAGGAAAAGAACATCTTCAAATTGTAATTTATATTGATTTAAAAAAGAAGTTGTACCACTTAAGACCACAACATATAAAAAGTTTATAATATAAAATTACTTGATTGGTTATTTACAAATATTTTGCAAGTATATAACTCAATCATTGCTACATGATGTTGATAATGCATTATTAAATACAAAATAAAAAAACAAAAAAACCACCTCTGCCTAACTTATGGAAAATAGACTAGTCAAATGATACATGTAGCTTTACCACTGGTACTTGATGAATAGGCTTCTAAAGTCTATATAATAAAAAACATTGACAAGCAAATGACACCTTTAAAATTGAAATATTTAATCGAATTGTTTCAGAAAATAGAGAGTGTGATCCCACATATATTGCTATCAGATCTAGAAAACATTTATTTATTTTATGTAGCAGATTTAAAAATATTTTAAGAAATTGTTAAAAATATTTCATATTTTTAACATTTTGCTTAATTACATATTTAACTATAAATACTAATATATAAATAATTGTGCAATTTACTTAAGTATTTCTGATAACATATCTAAAAAACTAAAATATTAAATAAGAAAGAAAATTAAAATGCAATTTCGAGATAACAAGTAAGACATTCCCGAATTTTATTTATATAAAAAAACATAGTTTATACACACACACACATATAACATAAGTGTGTGTATAAACTATGTTTTTTTATATAAATATATATGTATATATACATATATCATATATATCATATATATATATATATATATATATATATATATATATATATATATATATATATATATATATATATATATATATATATATATATATATATATATATATATATATATATATATATATATATATATATATATATATATATATATCAGTCTTTATATATATATTCTGTCTTGCGAGCAATTTTGCGCTCTAGCAGCTCTCCTGCACGGCCGCAGGAGAGCTGCTAGAGCGCAATACTTCGGTCAACGCTTTTTTTAGTGCTTGCCAATAATTTTCAAGCGTGTTTTTAAATTGCAACAAAGATTTTTTCTTCATCAAATTCCAATTAAAAAAGTACAAAAAACAAATATTTATTTAAATTGCGCACGCCAGACAAATAATCGATGCCCGGCCAGCGCTTTTTTGTGCACTTGAGTTAAATTTCAAACATAGAAAACTGTTTTATATAAATATATATAAATTACAACTTAACTATATATTATTATATAACAATATTCTCAATAAAAAAAGATTTAAAAAACTCAGTTAAAAAACATTTTTCGATTAAACAGAATTTAAACTATTTAGTTCTCGAATTAGAGTTAGAACTCGTGGGCAAACAACTGTTCCTGGTTTTTTCCCTTTAGCGTTATTTTTTACATTTTCAGGATTATAGTCCACCATATACCTAACAAAAAAAATATAATACACAAGCTTTTATATTGATCATGAACATAAATGAAAATGAGCAATAAATACTCGGGTACTTTTAATCTAAAATAAATCTGGCGAATTAACTTGCATTAATTGTTTTAAAAACTTGCTAATTGTTTTAAAACAACTTTTTTACCTTTGAATAAACTCCAATGTTGCAAAAACGTTTGGATCATATTGCATATTCATAACATAATGAATTGCAAATAATACACTAACAGCCGATAGAGCATCAGTGAATGTATAAGAAAGTTTTTTTTCAATCAACACATAAAAATATTCTGATTCAAACCAAGTCCCTGTCAACAACAAAAAAATAAAAATTTCTTATTTATAATATTAATATATATGCCAAAGAAATTTCATGTGCCCTGATTATAATGTAAATTATTATAATTTGAAAATTACCTTTTACAAAAATCATTGGATGAGAAGTTGGACAAAGATCTTCCATCTCTGATATAGTGGCTAAAATCTGACAAAAAAAAAAGAGTTTTCATAATTATTAAGAATTTTCATAATTATTGTGAACAAACACTTTTTTAATAAAAACTTACATTAACTGATAATATCAAATGTTCAGTTTTATCTCCAAAATATGCTATAATTAGAGGCAGCCATGCCCAACATAACGCTCGCTGAACGCCTCCATATTCAATACCTTTACTTTTTGCTTCAAGTAAAATTTCCTTCACAACATTTTTTTTGGTCATAGTTTCAAAGTATAGAAAAATAAGATTAGACTTGCTTGCCACTGCGTTTCTTAAATTGTCCATCAATGAAAAACTCATCAGATTGGAAAAATGATCCATAACATACTCCAATTGTGATAAAAATGGCCATTGAAGCAAAACTTCACAAAACGGAACTATTGCATTAATTGTATGGCGTTGCAAAGAAAATGTGTCTGCCATTAGCTTATCAACATCTTTTTTTGGCCAAGGCAAATTTCTAAATAATTGCTGTAGCTGCTCCTAAAGTATTCAAAAATAATAATAAATAATAATGAATTTTTATTAAAATCAATTCAAAGAAAATTTAAAATTATATTGAATTTAAAGATTTTTCCCTTTGCATTTAGTAAGTCTATAGATACACTGGAAATATTTGGGTCCCATCCATGTGGGTGTATACTATGTACATTTAGTTTCATCCTCTTACAATTTCCTGACAAAGGGGCTTTCCGATTTGCGTTTTCCTTTCTTGACTCCATCCTATACATTAATGTTTCAACTCCGTTGCTAATTATCTTGCCATTTATTTCATCAACAAATGCATCAGGATATCTATAACATGGAAGTTCATATTAAGTAAGAAAATTGTTTTCAAGATTTTATAAAAACCAACAACTTATGCAAACTTTATATTAAATTTGATTTTTATTAAAACTATGTATAAACTTTTTTTCTTTAACTTAACAAAAATCTGCCAATTAATGTTAAAAAGTTAAATTATTTTTTTAAAGTCTTAATGTCCAGAATTTCACACTTGTGTGGATTGTATGGGTCTGCATAATGCCATTTTTAAAATATATGACTTTATGGAAGAGTTAAAGCAGTTTTTTATAACCAGAAGTTCCCCTTGAGGCATCAGTATTTTTATTATTAGTCATTATTATTAGTTACTACCACTCAAACCATCAAAGGTTTACGAGCTCTATCTACCCTTATCCATAATTTAATGGATAAGGAAGGGGTAAATGGTTAAATGGGTAAAGAAGCATATTTAAAGTGTAAAAAAGAATAAACAACCTTGAAACAACTTTTTGAGCAATAATTCGTAAACTGTTTCGATTAGGCTTGTGATCATGGCGCAAAACATCTCTCATTAATAAGCTAACCATTTGTCGTATATGTGACTCAGAGGGCTTTCGCTTGCTGTTGATGTCACTTAAAAACTCAGTTGGAAAATTTTCCCAATTGACAATAAATAATTGCGCCCAATTTGAAGATCCTGATGAAAGTGAAGTGGAAGGTTCTGGAGAAAGCGGGGTAACTGATGGAAATAAACAAGATGGGGTAACTGACGACATTTCAGAAACAATAACAGGTTGACATGCAGATAAAAAACGCCTAGCCTTTATCAGAGGCAGTAATGTTGTTAGGTCTTCCTCTTTAAGATAATTGAAATCACTTTCTGTTTCAAGCCCCAAAAGTAATAAACCATTCATAATCTTATCAGCTTCACCACTTTCCATTGTTGGGAAAACATTGAATAGTTTTTCTCTTATAAGGATATCCATACTTTCTGAAAACAATTAAAATGTAAAAAATTCATGACAAAATTTTAATAATATATAATGTAATAATCATGTCTTTTATCATTTATAATACTTTTGAATTATAATATGAACATTGTATATGCTTCAAGCGTCTTATGAAACGTACATAATAACTATAAAGCATATGAAAAAATGAATTATTAAATTATGCCACAGCATTATAAGATTATTTGATCGATATAATTTAATACTAATTATTAAAATTATAATATTTACTAATGTTTTCAAAATAATCAATAATTAATTATTTACATACTAACTTAAATCTCATATAAAAACATTATGACTACTACCATTTAATAAATTTAGTAGAGAATTTTAATCTGTAAAACAATTAACTGAAAATAAAAAATAATGTTTTTTAATGCATCAACCAAAAAAATATCAACAATACATTTTTAAAATTCCAAACAAATACTTCCAAAAAAATTTGCAAACAAATACTTCTTATGAGATTTTTTGCTTATAAAACAAAATATAAATTTTTTTATTTTTGACAAAAATCATTAAAATGCTTACTGTGTTTGACAAAAATAAATTGAAACATAATTATTCTAAGAATTAAAATAATTAATAACTATTATTCAAACAATAATTAAGTATTATTATTTGAACTATTATGACAAAAAATACTTACAACTTTTAAATTGAAAAAATAATACAATATCTATGTTAAGAATGTTTGTGGGTGCCCCACAAATAAATATTATAATAAATATTACAATAAATACATCGTATATCATAAACTTATTATAAAAACAAAATTATAAACACATAAGTGTTTTAAGTTTACACTTTATATACTTATTATAAGTTTTTATATTTATAAATTTGCTGTAATTAATATTTATTAGCTAATAAACAATAAACTATAAAACGTATGTATATTATTATATCATTATAAAGATGTATATGTATATATATATATATATATATATATATATATATATATATATATATATATATATATATATATATATATATATATATATATATATATATATATATATATATATATATATATACATATATATATGTATATATATATATATATATATATATATATACATACATATATATACATACATCATTATAATGATATATATATATATATATATATATATATATATATATATATATATATATATATATATATATATATATATATATATAAATATATATATATATATATATATATATATATATATATATATATATATGTATACATATATACATATATATATATATATATACATATACATATATATATATACATATATATATTAGGGTGTCCCAAAAAACAACATTTTTGAAAATAATCTGCTCTCACCCCCTAAATGTGTTCTATCTAATACAAAAACACTAGGTTTAAATTTTTTTTGATTAAAAAATATTTTAAGGGGTCCCTCAAGACCCTCGAATATTTAATGGGTCCCTAATATTTTCGAAAAAAAAGTTTTTCAAAATTATGTCAACCTGGTACTCAAATGAAGCGAAATTATATAAATACTTCAAAAATAATATTCATTTCGAAATATTTTTAACTTATTTATTAAAATTATTATAAAAAAACATTAGAAATGCATTTTTTTTATTTTTTCTTAAAAAATGCAATTTTTTATGTAATAAAACCAAAAATAACAATTTTGTTTCGAAATGAATATTATTTTGAAAATTTTTTTTATAATTTCGCTTCGTTTGAGTACCAGGTTGACATATTTTTGAAAAACTTTTTTTTCAAAAAAATTAGGGACCCATTAAATATTCGAGGGTCTTGAGGGACCCCTTAAAATATTTTTTATTCAAAAAAAATTTAAACCTAGTGTCTTTGCATTAGATAGAACACATTTAAGTGGTGAGAGCAGATTATTTTCAAAAATGTTGTTATTTGGGACACCCTAATATATATATATATATATATATATATATATATATATATATATATATATATATATATATATATATATATATATATATATATATATATATATATATATATATACATATATATATATATATATATATATATACATATATATATATACATATATATATATACATATATATATATATATATATATTTATATATATATATATATATATATATATATATATATATATATATATATATATATATATATATATATATATATATATATATATAATAAAATAAAAATATATATAAAATAAAATAAAAATATATTTAACAGTTAAATTAAATTAGTTTTGAATGTTTGTCATGCATCTAATATTGCATGTTTTAAAATTAAATAAACATTACCACCAACTCTATAACCCCATAAGGGACAATAATCTGCTAAATCGTCAATTTGTATAGAAATAGATCTGCTTGGAAGGTCACTTCCCAACAATAAAATACCAAAATCAGATAACCATTCAAAGTGATACTTTTTTAAAACAAGGAAAGATTGATTTGATTCAGAAAAAACAGCTAAATCAATTTTTCCAACAATAAACACTGAATCATTTCGACTAATTATTACAAATTGCTCTCTAATATAGGTGGTTCCTTTATAGGTTAGCTTAAATGAACACAACTTTTCTGAAAGTATAATATTAGCAATTGCTTCTGTTATTTCGACTGTAAACATTGATTCGGCAAAACAAAAAGCATCAGATCCTCCATCAATATTATTAGAAAAAGAACTTCCGCTAGACACATATGACTGAAACAGCTGATGAGACTCAGCTAAATGCTTAGTGATATTTATAAAGTTTTGAGCACTTCTAGCAGATCTTTTAAAAAACATGTGTTTACTTTCCATTCTTAGCGTCCATAGTCTTATTTGAGGACCACATTTTATAAAAGGGTAATGGTACATTTAATGATGTTTCGGACGAAGAGGGACATCTGGAAATATTTCTTTTCTTTGCTCCAGGTACTCATTTATCAAATGCTGCAAAAGAGATACTTGTGATAAAGAAATATTACCTCCACAAATAAGTTCTGTTACTTCACGTAGCAAAAGTATAAGCTGCCACACATTGTGATCATAATTAAAAATCCGACCTATTAATAATAAAGGAAGAAAACGCAAAAAAACCCAATTTTGGACTGCATGTCCTTTCAATTTGTCACCTTTAGCAGTCAATAGTGCTGGACGATCTCCCTTGTCATCGCCTTTAAAAGAAAATGATCTTATAGCGCCATTTATATGCTGATAAGTGAAGCATCCATCTTTGACTAGCTTTTTTATTGCCATAGCGAGATCATATTGAACTACTCCCTCAAACAAATCATGTGCAAGACACGCTGGTAAACCTGGAGCACAAGTGCTATAAGACTCTAACTGATTAAATATGGAATCTTTTGTAATACCAAAACAAAAACGATCTTGAGGATTTGCGTTTAAAGTTAAAATACAATTGTTATAATGTTCAACAGAGTGAATTTCTGCTTTATAAGGTAAAACTTGCAGATCATTTCCTTTTAAGAGACAAAACCTACAAATATGGCCTTTCTTTGAACTAAAGCCAAGAGAATATCCACCTAAAAAATGGCTACCCAAATTATCACCCAGAATAGCAACAACACCAGCTCTCCAATGATTAATACCAATTTGAACTCCATCAACTTCCAGATTTTTTAAGTCTCTAAGCAATTCACTAAAAATAGTGGCTTGAGAGAATGATTTTAAATCTTTATCACGACATAACTGAACCAGAAAAATATTATTAAGAGATGTTCTTAATTCAGGTGGCAAATTTCCAACAACCATGTATGTGGCTGAAATTTGATGTTTGTTTCTAGCTGAGCCAAGGGGATTGACTAACTCAAAAGTATCTTGATATAAAAACAGATGTAAAGAATTTGGATACTTAAGAAAAAATGGATTGTTACAAAATGCTTCACCATTAAAATAATCTGTATATATATGTGCTCTAGTGTGAATCTGTTTTGAGATTAACAAAATAAAATCAGAATTCATACATAATCTTTGTAAAGTTTCTTTAATTGGAACGTAATATGAATAACACTCCAACCCATGTTCATTTCTTCCTAAAAAAACTTCTGTAGCCCCAACGAAATCTAATTTTTTTTTAAAGTATTCTTTTCTGATATAAGCTGACCTTAACAAACCTTTTTCTTTTGATAAACTAATTACAATTGCATCTTTATTTCTCACTTGCTGTATAACATAATTTAATTCATTTTGAGGGATACTACTTGATAAATTGTTGGATAATATAAATTCAGTTTGATTTTGATTTATTGTATTAAGATTAAAAATTTGTTCTGCAATATACTGAACTGTTGTTGAAGGAATGTGATACTGGCATTGCAATTTTAATAAAAATAGAGCTATGTTATAAACCACATCATTAGTATGAAATTCTACTCTATCAGTGTTTTCATTTATAAATGGATGATTATTTGTAGTGGATGTAATTTCCAATAATGTATTTACTTGATTGCAACTAGCAAGTTGCTTATCCATTATATGATATCTTGATAAATGAGCTGTAAAGGAAGACTTAACTTTATATTGCTGTTCGCATTCATCATATGGACAGGTTACTGAAACTCCATTTTTAGCATGTGATTTCAAATGTACTAATAATTTGTGGAAAGGAAGTTCAATTTTGCAGGATAAAACAGAACATACTCCTTTCTTTTCAATGCTTGCAAATTTACTATACAATTTTCCATTATTTGTGTGATCATGGAATCGATACATATGAGTAGCAAAGCCTCCTAAAGTTCTGAAATTTCGTTTGCATCCTACAAATCCACATGGAATGTCAAACGCACAACTATGTAAAGTATTATGTTGCACATAATTCTTCAAGGAAGAAGTAGAAAAATTACAGAATTTGCAAAGAAGCATCATAATCAAATTCAATATCTAAAAATTTATAATTTCATTGTTATGCATAAAGATAAACACAAATATTACCATATATATACATTAAGGGAGGTCAATTTTGATAACCGACTTACCTGTACCATTAGAGTTTTTTTAAATAATAAAAAACTAATTAAAATTATTTCTCAAATTTAAGTCAGTTTTTTTGCATTTAGGTTTATAAGCGCAGTATATTTCATTTTTTACGACTTAAATAATATATTCTCAATTTAAAAGAAACTACAAATTTTTAGAGATTGCTATAAAATTTGCTATAAAAAATTGTAAACAAAGCGATTGGTTAAGTAATATAATAATATTTTATTTTTGAACCACCAGTGAGTCGTAGCTTTTTCAGCTATGACTCACTGATGGTTCAAAAAGTGGTTTTCCTATTAGTAACTTATCAACTTTTATACAAGATGTTGTTTTGGGATGATGTTTACATATGATAAATTTAATAAAAATAAATGTACTATAAAACCATCTTTTAAAGTATTGAACCTAAAAAATCAATTTAATAATTAAATATATACTTTATTAGCATTTACCATATAGATATGCATACTAAAAGAAAAAAGAAAAAAACAACTGCAACTTATATTTATTATATTATAATATTATATATTAAATCACTAAATACTTTACAAACTAAAAAAACATCAAATTTTCATTTCTGGAAGTTTTTCTGTTTCACCAATTTGTTGAAACAGAAAAACTTCCAGAAATTTTTATTATTATTAGTCAAGTGCTTTGGTGACCAAAGCACTTGACTAATAATAATAAAAATTTTTCAAAATTTAACTTAGAATGCACAAGAAAAAATTAAGCAAGAATCTTTTTCTAAGAATACTTAACATAATCTTGTTTAGACTAAGCAAGCCAGGGTTAGACTAAGCAATGGCTAAGCAGGCTTGGACAAAGCAATTCAGGGACCAATTAAAGCTTGTGTAATTTTAAAATTAAAAGAACAGAGAAATTTATTAGTAAAATGCTTGGTGAACTTTCTTCACCTTGCAGGCAAACTTCAGAGGAAGAAACTATAAATGAAATACAAAAAAAAATTTTAGTAGTATTATATTTTAAAAATACAAGCATATTTTAAATAATAAATGTATAACTAAACCCAACTTTTAATTACACTACAACTTTTTGGGTAAATAATTAAATAACGTGCAATTGTCAACTTTTTTAAATAAATCTATTCCTTTTTGGAGCTAAACGTGTACACGAAAATAACTTTTAATAATCTTCACTAATGGCGGTTCAACATTTTATATCTAATTGCAGTTATAAATACAACGGAAATTTCCGTATTTGAAAATTTAGCTACAAATACGGAAAATTTCCGTACATAATGCTTTTTTTTAAGGATAAATTTATGAATACATCCATACATGGACATACGGATACTTTCCGTTGAAATAACGGAACATATTTCCGTTTTTTTAACGGAAATTTTTAACAGTGTAGCAATATATTACCCATTTACATACTAAATCACCAGATATAGCGATTGATTTCCTCAATAAAACCTCTAAATTTCTCATAATAAAAATATGAGTCATCTGAATCTTTGTCATTTCAAACAATATAATCAGCTATGAAAATTAGAGTCATTTTGACATCTATAGATAATATATTTTCTAATTCTGGCAAATTATCAAATATCAAACATTTTTCTTCATTTAAGTAAAAATCACGTCTTTCACAAGAATGACCAGATAGAGTAAAATCAAGATCAACACCATTTTTTTCTAATTGCAAAAGTAGTTTTGTTTTTGTGATACCCACTTTCTCTAGTATTTGTCGAACAGTGATAAAATATGTACCTCCTGATCCCTGTCTAAGTTTTCCAAACTGCTTTTCTAAAAGATCAGTTGTAAATATTACATGCAAATCATACTTATGACTTGTAGATAACTATCATACTTATTACTTGTGTATAGGAACTTTGATAACTCCACAGGATCATTACAAGTATGATAGATACATTTAGAAGAATCTTTAGTGAAGCTTTTAAAACAAACTATCTGAGAAGAGCACATTTGCTTAGCCATGTTTCCAAATTCTAACAACTTTTGAAGATTAAAATCACCAGAAGATAAAATAGCAGCCTGATTCGGATTACGCATCTGCATAAAGGCTATAAAAATTAACAATTCTCCGAAATTCAGTTATTATTGAAAGAAAATTAATAGTATCATCAAAATTTTTAAACTCTGGGTTATATTTCAAAGCACAAACTGTTCCTTCGCAAAATACTTTCAGACAAGCTGAAACCTTTTGCCTTTCAATTTGTTTTTTAAACACAGCAACATCTGTAAGTTTAGACATTTTAATCATTTGATATGATTCTAATTTATGCAATGCTACAATATAAGACCATTTGGCAACTTTTTAATTAACAAAAAATTCAAGTTCCTGTGACTTTTTGGTGATCCAATCATTGCAAATGTTTTTTATAAGGCGCAAAAAATTATATATATATATTATCTTTTGTTTGCCGAGGTACCTTATCTATTTCAAATTTCTTGAAAAAGGCTTGATTTACCCTGTTACCATCACAAACTATGGAAATAACATGGCCATCTGCTGCTTTTATTGCAGATAAAAGTAAAGTAGTTTGTTCAAAAAGAAAATCTGAATCGATGTCACGTACAGGAAGCATTTTACATAAAAATTTGGATCCACCAATCAAAGCAATAACCATAAAACTTAAAACAGTATTTTCAAGAACATTTGGATTATTAACTGCTTTTCCAAAAATTGTTCCTCCATGGTACTGCAACATAGTCTTCACATAAACTTCATCTAATAAAATAATGCAGTTTTTATGTCTAACATCTGTTAAGTTTGAAAAGTCTTTTGTAGATAAATATCCTCATAAATAGATTTTACTTTTGATGTTAATCTTGTTAATGTTGTAATGCTAGAAAGTTCAAAGTCTTCTCGGAGACGATTATATGTAGCACGTGACATTGCAAAGTACTCAAAAGATCTAATCATTGTTTCAACAGATTACTTTTTATCTGCAACAGGTTTATTGCTCATTGAAAAAGATTGCTGATGAATAATTTTTTTACTGCTTATCTCTTATGAATTTAAAAATCGAACTACTTCTTCAATATGCGACCATCTATTCAATATAGTAATTCTGTTTTGTGAGAGTGTTTTTATTAAACATTTGACTCTAAAGTGAAAGTAATCATAATGATAATTATTATTTATTTTTAGAACAAACAATGGAACACCTGTATGAACAAATATGTTATAAACGAATTCTAACGATTGAATCAAAACTCGATTTTCTGTTTTTTTTTTTTTTTTTAAATTCACCTCCTGAAGGCCGAGAAGGCCACTACAGACGAGGAGGCTACATATTTGTGGTTATAACTCTCTCTCAACTCTATAACTCCGAAACACGAACCTTGGCGAACAAGGCTGCTGCGCGGAGAAACGAGTTTTAAATTTAATGGAACAATTCCATTAAATTTATATTTTTTTATGATTGTTTTCAGATCATTAAAAGATTTTATAACATCTTTTAAATTAAAAGCAAATGACTTGTCAGGTTGAACATTTCTAGTTTTTGCATGGGATTTTGAAAATGTTCTGGGACAACCAGACGGTTTAGGTAGTAAACTTGGTTTTACACATTTAAACACAGATAGAAGATTACATGGTCTTTCTTTGCCATAATCCTTTGTCAAAACGTATTCATCAGGCCAGTGCCTTTCACAAATAACGGTGTCTTTCGTATCTGGTATGTTGTCTCTAGGTATAAGTTTATCAATGTATTTACTTAATCTCGGGATCCTGGAATTAATACCGGGATTTTAAAATATCTGTTCTTGAAAGACTTTAACATAATATTTAAGCAAAATTTTAATAAAATTAATAAGAAATTAAATATATTTTTTCAGAAAAAAAATTGTTTATTAAATTACAATCAAAATCTTTTGTCTTTTAATATTTTTTTACATACTTAATATTATACATACTTAATTATTAAAATTATAAAGAATAGATTTTAATTTACATAATTATTTTGAAAATACGTTTTGAGGAGGCAGAGCACATTAAAAGTTTTATTGCCCAGATGACTTCTTATTTTTGTTGCAAAAAGACCGGCCGCAGATTAAACCACGTTTAGATTCTACACTTTATAGGCTTAATGGCCATTAAAAAAATTATACGCTCCCTGCAAAGAATCACCATGTTTTCCTCCATTTTTACACAACAGCATTTTCTTTTGAATTGTCACCAACAGTGTCTCACATTGAGCTGGTATGCTGGAAATATGTGCTTTTTTTATAGTTTTATTTAGCTCATCTGTTATTCTTTTGTTCTTTTCAAGAGAGAAAAAAAAGATTTAGATTGAGACTCAGAAGAATCAGAAAGAATTTTGAGCATGATCCCTCATGATGCCTCAACATGATCCCTCATTTGTAACAGAAAGTTTAACTTCAGATTCAGACTCATAAGCTGTTAATGATAAGCTGAATTTGAAACATCCAGTCTTTCAAGTAACTTAACAAAAAATTTGAGAAATTTTATTAAAGATGTAACAGTTACTAGCCCTATTTTAGACTGAACTACTTGGTTCTACCATTGTGCAGATACTGAAGGATCCCATTTATATTAGTACGCCTTTGCTGCATTTAAAAAATGAGAGATAAATGGAACTTTTGACTTATAATATTGTTATAATCTTTAAGTTTTTTTAACATAAAAGTTATGGCAACAACAGCTGTAAACAAATTAGCATCCCGACGGCACAGGGGCTTAACTATTGACTTTACTGGGACTAGAACATTAATGATAGAAGATATAGTTTTAATCTCATTATCAAATAAAGCCAAAGATTCACCTTCCAGTAGACTTACGCCTATTAATTCCTTTTGTATACAATTTTTGTATTGTAATTTAAATTAAGTAGTGGTTTAAACTGACACAACCCAGTAAGCACAAAGACGTTTAAAAGACGTTTTAAAGATGTCTTTAAGCAGGTCTAAAAGGCGCACTTGTAGACGTCTAGATCATAAGGCTAAAAGACGTCTAAATGAAGACGTCTTTATAAAAACGCGTTTTAGACGTATTTTAGACGTTTTTTTCAAGTTAAATTTAAGTACATGACGTAACACTTTTGCGTAGTATGTGGTATATATTCATTGTATTTATAACATCATATATTGTTTTAATTTCGTTTATACCAAATATACATATGAACCAGCAGTCAAAATCATATTGCTGTAATCACCACCAACGGTTGATGCATCAAAGATGAAAATAATAAAAAACAATAACAAGTATATATATCAAAACAGTGTTTAAAACATTTATAACATATATTTTTAGTTATAATAAAATTTAACACATATATTGATAGTTAATTTTTGACCGCATACTTGACTTTATATTTACTTTATATTATATGGCTTGTGGGTATATAAAAACTAAAAATACTGATATTTAACTTATATATTATTCTTGCCATTTTCACTTATTATCATGATCAGTCAACTATCTATTAAAAAAGCAAAATAATTATTAATAAAAAAAAGATATATTAATATTATAGCAATTATTTTAGTGATTCCTGTGACAACAATTTTAGCAATTGTGTAAAAAAGTAATTTAATTTAAAGTAATTTACACTTAAAACTTGAACAAATTATTGAAAATAATAAAAACTATGTTTTTACTTTGAATATACGACATCTTCTTAACGCGTAATGACAAAGCCGTCAAAAAGAAGTCATAATGACATATTTATAAACAGGTCACAGAAAAGACGTCTTTTAGCCTTGATCTAGACGTCTTTTAATGCGTCTTTTAAACGTCTTTTTAAACTTTAAAAAGACGCATTTTAAACGTCATTTTAAAAGCGCGTTTATTAAAGACGTCTAGAAAATGTCTTCAAAACGTCTATAAAAAAGCGTCTTTACCTAGACTAGTTTTAGACGTCTATAAGTGTCTAAAATGCGTCTTGTGCTTACTGGGAAGCAGTGAACGCCTGAGGGAAAAAATAAAATACATTAGAATAAAGGAGAATAATTATTTGAACAAAGCATATTTTGACAGTTGTCAAGACAAAAATAAAGATTAATAGAGGAATATTTGAAAATAAATAAGACAGGCAATGCAACTAAAACGGTACTTAACAATAATAATTTTTTTTTATAAACACTAATATGAACGAAGATATTCAACAAATATATCACCATACAAAAAACTTATAAAACAAAAAACTGATTACAAAATAAAAAGTATGCTTACAACAATAAAAGGCCTAAGAAAGGGAAAAAAAAATTTGATGCTAATGTGTTAACATAATTTGTTAAGTGATTAAAAAATAAACATCTCCTCAGAATCGCGTCTTTT
>NC_061156.1:53846061-53872240 GCF_022113875.1 Hydra vulgaris | reverse complement strand
ATTACTGGCGTTTCAATGAAGATCAGCACTTATAACTAGTTTATCCTGTCAGATAAACATCATCGCAACTTTTTTTTGTTTGGAAATTCTCTATTTTAATGTAAACTTTCCATCACTATTCAAAAAAAAAAAAGAGTTAA
Source organism: Hydra vulgaris (assembly GCF_022113875.1). Lineage (NCBI taxonomy): Eukaryota > Metazoa > Cnidaria > Hydrozoa > Anthoathecata > Hydridae > Hydra > Hydra vulgaris. The sequence continues at coordinate 53,872,100 of NC_061156.1, read as the reverse complement.
AAAAAAAAATTATTTAAAAAAAAAAAAAAATGTTTTTACAATACTTATGTCACTTAACTTCTAGATATGAGTTTAAACAGAATAATGTAAAAGTATAAACTATGGCCTACTATATTGGCAGGCCTAACAAACGAGCGGCTAAAAAAAAATACTGTATGCGAATTTTTTTTTTATGTAAACTTTAAATTAATAATTTATAATATGGCTCATTCTACAAAAAGAATGTGGTCTTTTAATTTAATATGAAATGAGATTTACTTTTATGTATTTACTTTCTGTTTAGAGCTAAGTAATTAATATATAAAAAGAAATAAATTATTTTATTTTTATATTTATATTTATAATTAATATATATAAAGAAATAAAGAGCAAATAATAATATAAAGAAAATGGTTTTCAAGTGTTGTGTCATTGGATGTATAGGTAACTACGATGTTACAAACTCTGCAAAAGTTTGGCCTTCTAAATAAAAAATAAAAAAATGAGGATGAGTAAAAAAGATGAGCAAGTGCTAAATAATAAGATAATATTCCAGATAGTCCAAATACTTTTATTAGTGAAGACCATTGCCCTAAAGACTATGAAAAAGTATTAGTATACAGAATGCAAAGACCAAAAAATCCTCCATCTGTATTTTCTTGAGTAAATCAAAGTCTAATTTTTCACTGGCACAACCAAGATTAACTAATGAATCATTGCAATCTTTATAAAGTACTATAAATGATGAAATGCATGCTCTTGTGAAAGCAGATAATATTTGATCCTTTGAAGATTTGCTTAATAACTAATGTCTAAGGCTTTACCTTTTTCCTTCTTAATAATATCAAATATCTATAAAAACTGTTTAGATCTTCAATCTGCAAGGCTCAAATTAAATGATCATAAATTGCAATATCTGGAAATATTCCTGGTCATTAAACTCTCAGTTTGTTAAAAATCGTGAACACTGGTTTAATGAAACTGTCAGTTTAAAATATTGCAAAAACTAATGAAAAAACAAAACAATAAATACACTACTGCAAAAATAATAACAGTCAAAACTTACATATTTTAAAATATTGTTTGTTTTAAACACAAGGAAAATGAAGGATTATAAAAAAAGTTATTTGAAAAATTTGCATGGTATTTTAAAAATTAACTTATAAAAAATTAAACTAAAACTTTTTGTGCATTGTATGAAACATTAAATTAAACATTTGTTTTGGGGAAAACTTGTAGGAACTAGTTATTTAAATATCTAAATGTGTTGAATTAGAAATAAACCTTTTTTGAATCAATTTAATTTGGAAAAAATTTAAATGGAAAAAAACCAAGAGTTGTGCAATACAATTTTCTTTATAAAATATATTTTATAAAAAAAATTCTATTGCACAACTCTTGGTTTTTTCCATTCAGAGGGTGTGAAAGGAAAAGTAATGGCAATAGTGTCTTTTAATTTCAAAAAATTTTGTCAACATTATGTATTATTCTAAAAGCAAAAAACACAAATAATTATTAAACAACTAATGCTTCTTTCTTTAAAGTTTTTTTTGTCCTTTGTTCAAAAACAATTTTGTGTAACAAAATCATAGGTACACATAAATGACATCCGCACTTTATGCATCCGCACTATATGCATTTCAGTCTCACATAAGTGTTACACACTTTCCATCGCTGTTGTGGCTCTTCATGCGCTGGAAAGTGGCCAATGTTGTCATACCTCCCTGACAAGTTGAAAAATTTAGTTTCCTATTTGTTTTTTTTTACTCTTGTAAAAAGTAAAAAAACAGTGCTGTTCTTTACTCTGGTTCTGGACCCTGGAGTAGTAGCTTTAGCTATAGCCCAGGCGGTAGATTTTTATTAACACTTTTTCTGTGCTGTTTTGTTTTTTGCACAATATTTTAAAAAGTGTATGTTATCTCTGAATGAAGAACTGTCATCTTCAAATTCTGATGATGAGCTATTTTTATTCAATAGTTTCTTTTTTAAATAGCGGGCAAGAGGAATTTCTGTGTCTGATGATGAACCATTGTCTGTATCTGATCTGTCCGGCATATACAATTTAAGCTGCCAGTTCTAGTTCATCCACATTCAACATTACAATCCATGATTACAATCCATGATTTTTTCTACAATATACTTTTTTACCTAACAATAATAATGATAATCATTTTACCCTTCGGACCCATAGACTTCATTTGGAGTCAATGAATTCAAAATTTTTTGAAAACTTATTTCAAATTAGGCTATTTCCAAATAATGCTCACTGTTGTCTTGTTACTTTAACTTGGATTAAATGCAGTAATGAAAAAAATATCTTACTGCAAAATAAAGATACAATAAAAAACGATATAAGAAAGATATAAAAGTATTTTATATCTTATTACAAGGCTTGGACAGGAATGGCGTCTCTTTGTCTTTATAACTTGACCACAGCTGTTTTAATGTTTTAAAAAAATAAAGATATAATAAAAAACGATATAAGAAAGATATAAAAGTATTTTATATCTTATTACAAGGCTTGGACAGGAATGGCGTCTCTTTGTCTTTATAACTTGACCACAGCTGTTTTAATGTTTTAACAATTTAAATTTAAAAAAATCATTATGTTATGAAAAACAATTAACTATTGATCTTTACTGACATTTTTTACGTTAAGCCTTTAAATAAAATAAAATATTAATTATAATGATCGTTTAAAATTTTGTGTAAATTAAATATGTAAACTTTTTTTAGTGGACATTTATTTTTTTATGATAAACTTTAACATTTAAAATTTTCCGTGTCTTTCTAAATAAAATAAAAAAAGTATTCTTTTATAAGAATACTTTTTTTAATATTTTAAATTATGTATAAGTTTAATTAAAACCAACCTGTTGCAATGAAGAGATTTAATTGCTTTATTTTTTTGTTTCTGTATTTATAAAGAATTGTTTAAAAACTTTTTATTTTAAACATGACTTACAAATGAAATTATTAAAAACTACTATTTTAAAAGGACTACGTTAATATTAAATTTTTTATTTTTTTTTTTTTGCAATTTTTTCAAAAAAGAATGTTTATACAATTTAAAAATATTATATTTTTTTTATTTCATTAACTTAAACAAAATTTAACAAAATTTGTTTATTTATTAAACAATCATTAGAAGTTAAAGCTTTTTTTAACTATAATAAAACGTTTTAAAAGATAAATCTAAGTTCACAGTTTACATATGAAGGAGGTAATTTTTTTAAAAGATAAATTAAAGTTCACAGTTAACATAAGAAGGAGATAATATTTTTAAAAGATAAATTAAAGTTCACAGATAACATATGAAGGAGGTAATATTTTAAAAAGATAAATTAAAGTTCACAGTTAACATATGAAAGAGGTAATATTTTTAAAAGATAAATTAAAGTTCACAGTTAACATATGAAGGAGGTAATTTTTTTAAAAGATAAATTAAAGTTCACAGTTAACATATGTAGAATATTTTTGTTAAATCTGTTAACTTTCCAAATGAGTCAACAAAAAGCAGTTTCGGGTTTAATGATTATTTCTTTAAGTGGTGGAAAACAGTTTTTGTGTAAAGCATTACCAGTAACAGGCTTAGCTAACTTTTACTATGATCAAACAATGCAAAAAATGAACTAGTAAAACATTTACTAACTACATGTCATAAGTATGTTTGCCTTGAATATTTTACCAGTGACCCTTTGGAAAAGCATTTGGAAGACTTTGAGAAAGATTTATTTAAAAAAGCAAAACTTAGTTTAAATACTGGTTTTACTGCCAATGATTTAGAAGTTTCATCATGCCATTTTTGTGACAAATATAATTATGTTATACAAGATGATATTTTGTTCAATATGTTTCATAATCTTCAATTTAAAGAAAACGATTTGTTTAAAGAAATTAAAATGGCTTGCATTTAATATACAATTTTTTTTTAATTTAGTTGTTTAATTCAATTATTTGTTACAAAAATTTTATTTATGATTTATATATTTTTAATTTAGAATTATATATTGTATACTATAATTATATATTACAAATATAACTCACTATTTTATAATTGTAATTATAGCAACATCTTATAATTATATATAGGTCATTATTTATTAAAAATCAAAAAAAAATACTATAGTTGACTATGGTATAAACAGCCTACTATAGACACTATAGTAGGCTATGGTAAAAATACATACATTTGAATCCCGTTAACTTGGACCCAAGATAAGTTGGACTTTCACTGAGTCGGACGGAAATTTAATTCCCCTTAAACATTCTCTATCAACTTACAGTAAAATCATTTGGGTAAGTTTACCCTGGTTATGTCAGATCATTTGCTAACTCGTTCTGTTTTTTGAGGTCCCTTCGGCAAAAACTTTGCTTAACTAGGACTTTTATTTTGAATTGCGTGTAAGTGAATACAATATCAAAACTTCCAATATTTCAATAAAAATTCCAAACTTTAAACGCTCTTTAATAAAATACCTTTACGTTAAATATAATTAAAAATAGCTAAACATTTTCACGGAGATCTTTTGATTCAGTTAAGCTTTGGTTAAGTTCTATTTGTTAGTAACTATTAAATTAAAAACTCAAAAATATCAATTAAAGTTCAAAACTTAGAACGTTCGAAAATTAATTACCTTTGCATCAAATATAATTTAACGAACTAAACATTTTCACTGATATCTTTGAATCGGTTATACTTTGATCAAGTTTTATTTACTAAAAATGACGAAAGTTGTTTAAAGTAAGCTATCAAGTAGAACTATAAAAGAAAAATACAAAATACTAAAGGAACTTTATAGTATTTTTCGTTTATAGTATATATTATAAATACAAAAATATGTATTTCACGTAAGATTATATTGTTCTTTATATATGTACATAATATTTATATACCGATGAACATTCGATAAGTCTCGAAATCTTAATAAGTCAGACATTTTCAAAAAGTCTAACTTAACGAGAGCTTTGCTTAAGTCGGACAATAAATATATACCTCTTTTGAGTCCAAGTTAACGGGGTTCTACTGTATTACCTTTAAGGTTTTTTTCTTTACATTTTGATAAAAATGCAGAACAATAATTAAAAATAAATAATAAAATAACTAACTAAATACTTATCATAATAAAAGAGTTGAAAGTAATAACATACATTCTATACTTAAACATCCATTATTAGGAGAAACATGAAGAAGATAAATATTTGCAGGTATCTAAAGATAACAAAACATAGAATTAAATTTTCAGAGAAAATAAATAGTTTTTTAATAAGTAGAAAATCAAGTTGAAAACCTGTAAAGCAAATAAAAGTAATAGTACACAAATTTACAAAGTGAAATTTATACTATAAAAATAAAAATATAAATTTATTAAAAGTAGTTTTTCTAAATAAACTTTAAAATATTTATATCTTATGAACCAATGTTATATTTTCTCTTCTACAAGACAAAAAAACACTCAGTTTTATTTGACATCATTCTCATTTTATAGACTCTTTTAATTACTGGGTATTTTGTGTTTGTTAATACTTTTACTTTTATTAAAATATTTTTGCTTTAGGCATTTCAATTTTAACGCTTTTTATCAAGAAATAGTTGAAAAAAGAACTTTTTTAACTTAATGTTTCTGAAACGTTGCTTAAAATATTTTTAAGTAAAGAAAATGTATCTATGTTTAGATGTTAGATATCCTCCCAAAGTTTTATTATGCAAAATTAATTTGCGTTAATTACACAACTTATTGTATTTAAGGTTTTGGTTTTTTTCGGTTTAAGAGTCAAAGGTTTTTGCTATTTGCTCTGGAAATAAATGTGTCTGTGTGTGAGTGTTTACACATACACACACGCGTATACCAGAGGCGTGCTGGCTCAAAAAACCCTATTCTGGATTTTCTTGCGAGAAATTAAATGGGATAAATTAACAAATTAGGCACAAACATTGGATGAGAAAAAGATTTAAATTTTGCATCCACCATGCTTTGTACAGATATAATTCTATTATTTGAAAATATTCTGACAATATCTTTTTAAATGAAAAGGGGTTAAATAAGTGGGTTTGTGTTTAAGATCGGTAACATTTGGAGATGGTGCAAACTTGGAACTTTGTAATATTAATACTGGAGTCAAATAATGTTTTATAGAAAATTAAGGTGATTGGAGTCTAGGAATAGGCTTAACCTAAAAATTTAGATCTCCATGTCATGTCCCCCATGTGTAATAAAATAAAATTCACATTTTATATATTATCTTAAACTAAATAGAAGTTATTAATAGGATTTAAAATGTTATCAATTATTTAATTGTTGGTAAAAACGTTTAAAAGACGTTTAAAACACATTTAGAACATAACTTTTAAAAACAAATGCCCGTCGGGAATAGACTTGAAATAATAAACTTGTATTCTATGGAGAATGTAGAAAAAACAATTGATAATTTTAAAAAATGTTGAAAAAGTAATGGAGAATTTTTATTGCCTTTTTATTTGATTGCTAATATATTACATTATATCGAAAAATATTTTCATAATGTTGATAATACATAAAGAAACTGAACAATAAATAACCCAGGTAATAAAAGTACTTACATATATTATTTTAAATAATTAATATTCACCAAGTTTTATTTGAAATAAAAATTTGCTTAATAACTTGTATAACTAGAAACCTTTTCAAGAGTTTAATTTTAGTTTTAAAAAATGGGTACGTTACTTTCTTAAATAAAAATTTTAATTTTAATTTTAATTTATTTTGTTTTAAAAATTTATTTAACGTTTATAAGTTACAATAGTTTAGTTTTCATAAACTAATTAAAATCAACACATATAACTTTTTGGACAACACACACCTAACCAAATATCGTTATTAATTAAAATCAATACATATAACTTTATGGACAGTACACACCAAACCAAATATCGTTATTAATTAAAATCAACACATATATCTTTATGGACAACATTCACGAAAACAAATATCGTTATTAAATAAACAAATAGTTAAAAAAGACATTTAAATAAAAAAATGATATGCCTGCACAAAATCAAAATTACAATGTTTGTATTTTTAATAATAAATTAAAAAAAAAAAAAAAAGTTTATTAAAAAATTAAAAACTAAAAAAAGTAGTAGCAACAAATTTTACAATTTGTTGCTACTACTTTTAGTAGCAACAAATTTTACAAGTTCTTCAAAATATAAACCAAATCTTTTGTGCACTATGCACAGAGCTTTTTTATGAACTTTAATTAAGTGTTAAAAAAGTTCTTATGCGATCAAGAGCAAAACATTTTTTTTAGCTTTACTACATAACAACTTTATATGTTCACCCTAACCCTAACCCTAACCCTGACAACTTTATATGTTCACCCTAACCCTAACCCTAACCCTGACAACTTTATATGTTCACCCTAACCCTAACCCTAACCCTAACAACTTTATATGTTCACCCTAACCCTAACCCTAACCCTGACAACTTTATATGTTCACCCTAACCCTAACCCTAACCCTGACAACTTTATATGTTCACCCTAACCCTAACCCTAACCCTAACAACTTTATATGTTCACTAAACTTTAAATCATTATTCAGAAGCAAATATTTTTATGTTTCCCATTGTTAAAAAATATTTTTCATAGTTTATTATACCAACTAACAGTAGTTGGAATTTGTCTAGATTTATAACCATAGATTTTACCTTAAACCAAACAATGGTATTTTAATTTTCTCTTGCAAACGAGAAAGTGCTTTTTCTACACTGTTATCTCAAACATATAGAGTGTTGTCACCAGCAAAATTGCAATGCTCAGTATCTTTAATAAATAAAAATTTATCTTTTATATATATGTTAAATAAAATTAAAATATTATATAGATCCTTGGGGTACTCCTAAAGAAATATATGAACAATCTGAAAGCGTAGAACCTATCATCACTGACATATAAATATGCATTATCTTGATACTTTCATCAGAAAAGCCATATGCTTCTAACTTAACTATCACTAAATCATGAGGAATAAAGTCATATGCCTTAGAAAGATTAATTAGTTATGAACCGATTGTATTGCAGTTGTCTATAAATTCCTACCATTTCTGGAGTAAACTGAAAAGTGCATGCTGAGTGCTATATCTTTTACAAAAACCACACAGCTGGGAATCCAATTTAGGTTCAATAAATAGCAGTATTTGTTGGTGTAAAATTAATTCCTAAACTTTTGATAGTGCAGGAAGTATACTTTTCGGACGGTAGTTTGATTTGTTTGTTGGATCGTCTTTTTAAAAAAAGGGTATTACATCAGCCATTTTCAAAAATAACGGGAATATACCATCAGAGAAACTATTATTTATGCAGTCTCTTAGACTATCACCAAAGTACATGAAATATGATTTTAGCATAAATGTCGGAATATCACCACCAGTCTTTTTCTTACAATTCATTGAACCAATTATTTTAAAAAATTTTATATGTTGAGATTGGGTGAAATTTAAAACATTCAGGGTAATTCCATGGTATTAACAGGGTAATTCCATGTCAGTTGACCCACAAACTTTTTAAAATGTCATCACATATGTCAGATTTTGCTGATTTTTATATAGCGTAGAGTACGTAGTAAAATAAGAATTCTTTAAAAACTTTAGCTCCAAAAAGAAGAATTTGTACTTAAGTTTATACATTTTTTTAAAATGTTTAAATAAAAAAAGTTTTCTTAAAACATTTTAAGAAAGACTATTGAATATAGAATGATCAATAACCAAATGGAACAAGTATAAACTAAAATAATTTTTAAAGACTATTTTCAAAAAATCTTTACTTTGTTAAAAACAAAAAATAGAAATTCTAATATAAAAATAACTGGGACATGGCCCCAACTGCCCTAGACCATGGACCCTTTGGTCATCTGCCCTAGAATGTTTGTTTAAAACTATTTTAACACACGTTTATAAGGACTATGCAACCTAAAAGTTTAAGAGCTCCAGTTTGATTGGAAAGTAGTCAAAAATCTTTTTCAAGATTTCACAACAAAAAAAGGGACACATGGCCTAGCCACCTCTGGTTTCTCAGGCCATGAATACAATTTTAACATGTACATTAATCGACACTACAGAAATGCTAAAGGTTGGAAAACTCTAGCTGGTCTGGAAAGTAGTGAAATATAAATCGCAAAAATCTGCTACTAAAAAGTGGAGACCATGACCTATTTTCCATATGTAAAAATCCATATTAATAATTATTAACACTTTGTGAATCACCCTCTGTAAAACCTATTTACAAGGTAAAAACACAAACTAAGAAAAAGAGATAAAAAAAAGTATTATTTAGGAATGTTTTCTTTAAGTATCTTTTTAAAAGTTGTTCGCTGTTCTTTTACATTGCGCGTGTACCAAAATATAAAGAGTAGCTTCAGGAAGGGTAGCCTCAGGAATATACTTGCAGATAAAAGTCTTTAAATTTTCTGAAAGATGAAATATAGAATGAAAATAGAATGATGTGTAATATATATTTTTTGAAAACATCAAAGTCACATATGCTTCTTGAGCATTAAAAACAGGTAAACAATAAATTCCCTAAATTTGTTTGAATCGATAATAACAGGTACTTAATAATAATTTTTTTTTATTTATTTATTTTTTTTTTGTCACATTTCTGATTATTTTATTTGATTGATCGCCACTGAAAACAGTCAGTTACAAATTTTTAAGTAATAAGATCAAATATTTTTTAAAGTTATGTGATTTGAAATAACCTTTTTAAATAACTTTTTATAAATAACTTGGAATATCAATTAAAAAGAAATAATTTTAATTAGTCTAACAGAAAATATTTTGTTCAAGAAAATTCTCACTTGATAAGCAAGAAGTTTCGAGTTCAATCCCCACCGTGTCCAGAATCGGACAGGAATGGCATGTGATCGAGAGCTATTGATTTTATTTTTTGACAACTGTTTTGACCACAACTGTTTAAATGTTTTTGACAACTGTTTTGATTTTTGATTTGATTTGAACTGATTTTATTTTTTGACAACTGTTTTGACCACAACTGTTTAGATGTTTTTTAAACATTTTAGAAATGCGAAGAAAAAAGAAATGCTTACTAAACTAGGAAGAAAATAAAAAAAAATAACGAAATGCGAAGAAAAAAGAAATACTTACTAAGCTAGAAAGAAAATTAAAAAAAATAACGAAAAAAAAACAATTAATTCCTTGCGAAAAAGAAAGTATTAAAATTAAAACTAAAATTAAAATTAAAAAACTCAAATTTAAAGGCAAAAACTTTATGTTACGTTTTTAATTGCGTTTAAAAAAAATTACTTAAATTTTGTCTTTTAAAAAGTTTTATTAAAGTTACAAAAAATGTATTTTACAAAATACTTCTAATAACTGTTTAAAATGATCCCCAAGGCAAGTTGTGTTCATAATAAAGAAAATGTTAAATAAAATGTTTGGGCTAAATATTTTTGATTAAACCTAAAAAATAAATGCATATCAATAAAATTAAAATTTTCGTTTTAGTCGAAGCTTGCTGTCTCCATTTTTATTCCATTCTCTGAGTCTGTACAATGTTAGTTACAATCTTCAGACTCAAAAATTTATTGCATGTGTGTTTAAATCATATTAGTTTCAGTATATGACATTATTGTTTTGTTTTTTTAAAAATTTTCTCAGCAAATCAAAAATTTGTATAATATTTTACTAAATCCCAAAAAATATTTTCGATACATAGAAGTGAGTAAAAATATCAGAATAACCGGATATCCGAAGAAGCGGACCGGTTATCTGATCCGTTTTTTCTTTTAATATTCAGATTCGGATGCGAATCACGAACTATTAATAAATCGGATAACCTGATCTGCTCCAGTTTATTGTACGTATTTATAAAAATAATAACTTTATATGTATCTGAGATGCTTATAAGTATCGTATATCAATGCTTAACGACTCTCAATATGTATTAATTGACACGGAGATTGTTAAGTATAATAAAAAAGAATTGTGAATGTAAATGATCACACCGCTATCTAAATATTTTGCTACGTTATAAATAGTACATAATACTTAATCAAATTGTTTAGAGAAAATTACAAACAAAACAATTTTATTTTTTATCAACAGATTTGTTATTTATTGAGTCAATGTTTTTTAAAACTGTTTAACGTTCTTGCTATTCATTTGCTCAAGATTCTTGAACCGAAGGTACAAAAAACTTGAGCAAGTTGAAAACTATGTACTCTTGCGTGCCTAATAAATGGGAGGGGACGTTTTTGATTTTCAAAAAAATGTTCTTCCCATCCCAAGCTTATTAGGCGTATTTTCCCCGCCTAATTATTTTTAGTAGTTTCTGACTTTTTTTGATATATATACATTTTGATATCAACAAATAATTTAACTAAAACTAAAAAAATATAAGGATTCTAAAATGGCCTTGAAAATTGAAAATTACAAATATCAGTTACTAATAAAAAAAATAATAATCTTTCAGTGTAATCAGAATTTAAAAATTGTCGACCTAAAAAAAGTCTTGTTATTTCCATTTGATGACAATGAGCTTTTGATTTATTTCTTACCATAGTATAACTTTTTAAACATAAAAAATGCTGTAGTAGTAGATTGCTCACTTCATAAGCTTGAGATTCCTAGTTCGATCGCCACCACGTTCCTGGTAGTGTGTTCTGTAAAAAATAAAAACTTATGAGGTTTTGATTTCACAGGCCAACAAAATTTTATTTTTATTTTGCATACAGTATGTTTTTTTATAGTATTCCTCACTCTGATTTCAAATACGCACTTCTTTTTCTTCTATCGTGTCAATTTTCAAAGATATTAGGGTTCAATCCCTAATATTTGGGTTGAGTTCACAATATTGTCAAATAAAAACTCTTTTTACAGAGATTTTAAAAAACATAAAAGTTTTTATTTATATAAAAAAATATGAAAAAATGCTAATGAGATTCAAAATAATCTAAAAAAAATGTTTTTCACCAATGAAAAATGTTCATTTTATTACAAACATTATTTTTAAAATTTTTGTAAAAAAGCTTTTGAGATCCATGTTGATATACTTTTAAAGAAGTTTTTTTGATAAAATAAACAACTTAACCAAATAATTGGGATTTGAACCCTAATATCTTTAAAACTTGAAGTGATAGAAGAAAAAGAATTGCATATATATTTTTTTTTTGTTCTTTATTACAATATTTAAAAGAATATTTACAAATAAATCAATAAGAAAAGTTACATGCAAAGAAACCGTTAAAAAATAAAGAATAAAGATAAAGAACGCGGATACTCAAAGAAGACCATACATGTCTTATCACCGAGAAGCGCTGTTAAAGAACTTTGAACTTAATTTACATCTTAGAAAAAACAAAAAATAAATAAATACAAATTTTAAACTTTTCTTTAGTTATGGTCTTTATGGCTTAAATTAAAATACTAATTCTTTTGAATCGCATGACTCAAACGAAAACAATAATATCATCATACTCTTGATAAACGAATACGTCTCGCATCTCACTTGCATCTATACGATCACTGAATCTTGTTACTCAAATATATCTTACAATTAAACTAATCTTAATTATTTTTTAATAATAAATAAGTGAAAATAATAATAATATGACTGCACTAGGTACATCCAAATGCACTTCAAGGTTGCCCAAAAGATTGTGTAGAAGAGTTTAGAAGGCCAAATGATGGTGTCTCTGTGTGTGAAGCCAAAATTATTAAATGTTGGTGCGTTTACGTTTATGCTTCCACCGACAAAAGTGCTAAACCACTGTCAAAGGATGGTTAACTTCCAGAAGTATCATACATATAATATTTGCAGATACACCCATTCACATACATCAATTTTTTTTTTTTTTTTTTTTATAATAATAATATATATAAATGTATTTTTAACTTTTTTTTTACTACAAAATTAATTTCAATATTAAAAGTATATACCGTTCGTAAGACAAATTAATTACAAATATTACAAATTAAAATAAGAATTAAAGTAAACGTGTAAATAATAATAGACAACTGTACAAATAATGTCAGTGCAACTTTTAACAAAATTCAAATAATGGTGTACAAATATAGTTTCTCACATAAAAATTAAATCAATATTGTATAAAAGTAAAATACAAATAAGTGATGACAAAACTGGGTCAGGGTCACCTAATATATCCTTAAGAACAGGACGTACTATTAAAAGGCCAAAGTATCCTGACTACTATTTTCTTTCATAAAGTATTATCCGAGAGTAAGCCGTATTAAAACTTTCTTAAAACGGAGAAGACGGTTATATTCTTAAGAACAAACTAAATAATTGACTTTAATCACGTCACTATAAAAATACGGTTAAATGAACTTAAGTTATTCTAATTATATTTAATTAATGTGTTATAAAATATGTTTGTAGATCTTAATTGTTTTTGACTTAATACTTTACAAAAGCCGAAAGTATTTAATATAGGCTTATTTATTTCGGTTTCACAACAAAAATATTATTTTAGAAAAATTTAACTAACATATCAAAACGTGAAGGATTAAGAGAGACTATTAAATATAAAAGTAAATATAGAGGTGTAAATTTTATTGCACTTATTCGAAGCAGGGATGTAGAGTCCCAAAAAGGACTCGGGATTTAAAAGTCACAAAAAGATTACTTCTTTCTAGTTTTTGGCATCTAGGAGCTTCAAAAATATAAAAAAGGTTTTAAGCTACTAATGGGGAAAAAATCAAGACTTCTAGGTCAGAATAGCAATCAACTTTTAAAGCCGGAGTCCTTAGAAATAAAGATAATAGCTCCTTTAAGAAGCACCTGTGATAGTATTTATAGAAAAGAGAAAGTGATACAACTTAATGACAATGGAAGAGAGGTTGAAGAATGGAAAATAAAGCAGGTCTAACTGTTTATAATGCTTTTTGGCTTTTGTCTTAAAGAGAAAAATCATCATTAGAAAAACCAGCTCAAATATAGAGTTAGGGTCAAAGACATATTTATAAATGTATTTGGTAGTAATAGACTTAATTGGAATTTTTTTACGGGAAGGTGGAGTACAGTGAAACAAGGGCACAGTGAATAAGAGGCATTTTCTCAAAGTTTAGCATTTTGTTCATCAAGATAATCAAATCAGTTTATGTGCTCATATATCAGCCATCTTCATTTATATTATTGTTATAACCACATTATATTATTGTTATAACCACATAATTTTTATTTTCAGCTAACTTAAGTAAATTTTCTTACCTTCCTAATATTTGTTAAGAAGATTATGTTAAAATAATTTTAAAAATTATAGTTTTTTACTCAGATTGTTGGTATCTATGCTATTTGATATCTATGCTAGTTGATATCTATGTTAGTTGTTACCTTGTTGATATCTATGCTAGTTGATATCTATCTATGCTTCATTTTGGTAGTTTTTTCTTTTAATGTACCAGAAAATTAGATTTAAACTTAATTTGTTATGGTAGTACAGTGAATTAGTTGATTCACTGTGCCCCATTGTTGATCTTAAAGATTAAATTCATGCATTTTAAACAAACAAACCATGATATCAAAATTGAATATATGAATGTTATAAATGAAACTTTATTTCGAAAAGCTTTTTTATAGATAGTTTTTAAAATAGTTTAACAAAATATTTCCCTCAAAATTTCATTACAGCCAATATAATTCTTTATGCTTCAGTCAAAATGGTCAGACAAATAAAACATATTAACAAAAAATTGATAACCCAAGTTGTAAAAACATGAAGAATGCAAATGGCATTTAAAAAATAGCAAAGCAATCTGCTGTAAGCAAACATAATAAAGTTGTACTTTCAAGTTTACAACGGAAAAAGCAAAATAATATTGTTTTGATGAAGTAAAGTAAACACTAAAAATTAATGAAGTAAAGTAAACAGTAACATAAAAATTAAATACACCAAACTACAAATGACAACACTTTTTAACTATTGGTAAAATATTGTTAAAAGATTATGTATTGAAGGCCTTCATGATCCATTATGAACTTACTCGCACTCAGTTAAAAAAAGTAACTTATAATTTTGCTGACCACAATAAAAAAATTGTTTCATAATCATGCACAAAAAATCTGACTGATAAAGAAAAATTGGTTGTATAGTTTTATAAATAGATTTAAAGATCTTTCTTTATGTTGACCAGAAGCCATATACAACAACTTTTAATAAAACAAATGTTGCAGAGTTTTTAAAAATCCAAAAAAAAGTCTTAGATAATATAATTTTAATCCTAATGACATCTATAATGCCGTTAAGGCAGGTTGTTGTACTGTACAAAAGTT
The DNA here is from genome assembly GCF_022113875.1 of Hydra vulgaris. NCBI lineage: Eukaryota > Metazoa > Cnidaria > Hydrozoa > Anthoathecata > Hydridae > Hydra > Hydra vulgaris. Next base: position 53,856,833 of record NC_061156.1, on the reverse strand, counting down.
AGAGATTGCAAAAGTAATTGCCTGTGAAAAAAAAAAAGCAAGTAAGAAAAATTAATTCAACAGAGAGAGTTATTTTAGTTACAATGCTTGCAGCAGTAAATGCTATATGAAATTTCTCCATTTATGGTTTTTCCTAGGGTACTTGACTTGATGGTATATGGTGCTCCACCTGGAACAGGCAGAAAATCTCACTATCATGTTGGATAACAGCTAATAGTTTTTATTTATTATGAAACACTTTATTACGTCAACAAAATATTCAAATAAGCAACCGGTCTTATTGACTTTAGACAAATATGAGAAACATCTCACTACTAAGACAATTCATCTAACAAAAAAAAAAAGGGTTGTCATCTCACTGCAGCCACATACTGCAACTTTTAGGCAGAACTGTCTAAAGGGTGTAGCTTGGACCAAGTTCGTCTATAATCATGCTGCATATTCTTTTATGGGGAACAATTCAGGTAAACCCATAACAGTTTATGAGAATTTAAGCTTGCTTGGTATTGCATTTTATTTAGCATTTATGTCTATAGTGTCAGGGTTTCAATGTACAGAGTTTTTTTCATTTATTCCAGTGATTTTTAGCTCTGCAGACTTTTTTAGCTCTTAGGTCGTTAATCGTACAATAGAACAATCCAATGTTGATTTTAAAGTTGAAAATCAAAAGACATTATCATATTATTATATCGAACCTTCAACTTCTAACTTATACCATAGAAGATAATTGAAAATAAAGAATAGTATTGGCCTTCGAGGATTACTCTTTTATTATAAAATTGCATCATAACCATTTAAAAACTTAAAAAAAGAACATATTTGCATTTACAAAAACAGAATAAATACACATATTTCTTTAGAAAAATAAAAAAATACTTTATGTGTTTGCTGAGTTCTAGCATGAGTTATTTTGCTATAACATTTTGAACATCTCCAGTGATCTCGAAGCCATAAATAGTGACTATTAAATAAAGTTTCTAAAATAAAACCTAATTATTTAAATAAAAACTGTTTAAAAATTAGCTTAAATAAATGTTAGCGCAATAAAACAAAACACAAAAAACTACCAATAACAACAATCATGATCATCGGCATGATCTTGATTATTAATCATGATCATGTAACACTGAATTTTAAAGAATTTCAGGACAGAATTTTAAATCATAATTTTGTTCAATTTTTTTATAACTTTGTACATTTAAATAAAAATACCTCTGTCTTTTTTATTTAGTAGATTTTGCAAATTTATTTCTTAGTGTTTTCTTGCAACTGGTTCCATTTGTAAAACTTACTTTTATGTTTTTTAGTTGAACAATTTTATTTAGGTTTGTATTTATATAATACTTGCTTTATCCTAGTTATTTTAGATTCATTTTTATAAAGTATTTTTTTACATGAAAAATATAGTTATAATAGATAACTATTAAAGTAAAATAGGAGTTTCTTGAAAGTTTTAGCCTCTGGCTCCAAGAAGATTTTGAAATATGACTGTTTTAGTTTTAGCAGATGTTGGCTAGGCCTATTTTGTCCCCCTAGAATTGTAATACTTATTTGGAGGATTCAAGTTACAATAAAATTTACAAATAAATTTATAAAACTTTATAAATAATTGATTTTTTTACTTATCCCAAACCTCAGAGACATGTTGTGTTCATATTAAAGAGAATGATAAAAAAATGTTTAGGCTAAATTATTTTTGATTAAAACAAAAGAATAAATGCTTACCAAGAAAAACTTTTTTATTTTTTCGAAGCTTGCCTTCTTTGTTTTGTTGTAAGCCAAAAAGCCAGCATAATATACGCTGCAATCTACAGACATGATAATTTATTCAAGCGCGTTATATTCCTAAGAGTTTTAGTACATAACGTCATTGATTTTTTTGTTTATTTACATTATCGATCTTTTACCCAACGTAAAAGATCGATAATGATTTAGAGATAAAAGATTCCTTTTAAAATTTTGTAAGTGGCTATTTTTGGGGTAATGAAATGAAAAATTATTATCAAGTACCTAAAATTATCAATTTAAATAAATTTAGGCAATTTTATTATATATCTGTTTTTAATGCTCAAAAATCAAAAAAAAATGATTACACATTATTCTATATTCATTGATCTTTTAAAAAATATAAAGATTTTGATCTGCAAATTTATAGATTTTCATATATGGATAACGGGGCATGATCCCCACTTTTTTGCAGCGGCATATTACAATTGAGTTTTCACTACTTTTACGGACTAGCTAGAGCTTTGAAAATTTTGACATTTCTGTAGTGCCAATTAATGTACATAATAAAATTGTTTACAGGGCCTAAGAAATTTGATGAATGTTTTTAAAGATGTTTTCATGGCCCATTTATTTTCTGAAAATAAGTGGGCCATGAACCCGCCTTTTTTTTCAATAATGTAAAAATAACTGTAAAAAATTGTTTTCAAAACGTTCTTTGGTTCGTATTTAATCTTTTTTCTTTCTTTTTTAAGATTTGCTTTTTTATAGCTTTTTTTTAACATTTTAAAGCGAACATGATATATTTAAAGGGTTTGATGAAGACAAGTATACCTAGGTGTATTTATCGATTTAAGTAAAGCTTTTGACACTGTCAATCATCAAATCCTTCTATCCAAACTGAAAAGTTATGGTATAATAAATACTAATTTGTCCTGGTTTGATAGTTACTTGACTAATAGAAAGCAGTTTATTTCATATGATAGCGGAAAAACGGAATATAAGTCAATCACCTGTGGTGTTCCTCAAGGATCAATTTTAGGACCACTTTTATTTCTCGTTTATATTGATGACTTATTTAAATTTTCTAACATTTTAAACTTAATTTTGTTTGCAGATGATACAAACTTGTTTTATTCTAGTAAAGATATCAGTAAATTATTTCAAACAGTAAACAAAGAACTTGAAAAATTAACCCAATGGTTCAAATCAAACAAACTATCTTTGAACATCAATAAATCCAAATACACTTTGTTCCATCGTCTTCATAAAAATCAAGATATTCCATTAAAACTTCCTGATCTTTTTATTGATAACGCATTATTAAAAAGAGAGCAATCAATAAAGTTTTTAGGTGTGGTTCTGGATGAAAATTTAACCTGGAGGGACCACATAGGTCTAATTGAAAATAAAATATCAAAAAATATAGGTGTTTTGTATAAAGCCAAGCAGTTTTTAAATCTATCTTGTTTAAAAAACTTATATTTTTCTTTAATTCATTGCTACTTAAATTATGCAAACGTTGCTTGGTGCAGCACAAACGCAACAAAAGTAAAAAAAACTGTTTAGTAAACAAAAACAGGCTATAAGGATAATTACAAACGTAGACCGTTTCTCTCACACTAAAACATTATTTAATAAACTTAATATTCTAAATGTATATAAACTAAACCTTTACCATATTCTTATCTTCATGTTTAAACTTGATAAAAAAATATCACCAATGTTATTTAATTCACTTTTTGAAAAAAGTGAATTAAATAACATTGGTGATATTTTTTTTTGATATATGTAATTGTTTTTTGAAAAAAAAAAATTCAAAAAACAATTACATTTAATCCAAAACACATTATTCAGCAACCAAATTCTCAATTGCAAATCGAGGTCCTAATTAGGACCTCGATTTGCAATTGAGAATTTGGTTAGGGTTAGGGTTATAACCCTAACCCTAGGGTTATAACCCTAACCCTAACCCTAACCACAGCTTAAGCTGTGGAATACAATATTAAATAATGAGCTAAAATCTAATTATTCTTTAAACCAGTTTAAAACAAAACTTAAGCAATTACTGATGATACATGAAAATGAATTAAAGTTCTTCTAAAAAGCTTTTTAAACTAGCAAACAAAAACAAAAATTAACTTACTAGTTACTCTTTAATATTATATTTAATATTCTAACAATAGTCTGCTATTGTAAATGTATTTCTTATCTTATAAGTTTTGAATTTACAAACGATTTTTTAAGTTTTATTATTTGAAATACTAATTACTAAAAATATTGTAAAATTTTCTAATTTCAATTTTTATTAAAAAAAGTTATTGTAAATTCTTTTTGTAATATTAATACTTATATATCATCTTATTTTACTAATCAGTTCTTAAATATAAATACTCTTTGAATTACTAAATATTTTAAACGTTATATATTTTATTTTTTACATTTTGTTAAAATATTTTATTTGATGAATATGCATTTTTTTGGGGGGGCTTAATGATAAGATGAATTTTGTCTTCTTCAAGCCCCAGTCATGTAAATATTTGTTTTTATAAATTACGAGTGTAAATTATTTTCAATCGGCAAATACAATACTAAATAAACATTCATCTTTTTTTTTTTAACACTTATCTTATTTTTCTTTTTTTTTTTTTAACCTTTTCCAGTAAAATATGTACAATCTTTATCAGGAGTTAAAATTAATAAATAAATTTAGAGATATTTAAAATAATTTTTAAATGCGTTTATTTATTATAATACTCTTTTTTATTATAATATATGTGAATATATATATATTTCTCAATATTTATTATTATGCAAAAACAAACAAACAAACAAAAAAAGAAAACAAAAGCCTCAAAAATTACATCAGTTTTCATCAGTATATATGAAATGTCAATATATACATTTCCTTAATTATTTTGTGGAATAGGTAATAATTTAAAAATATAAAAATTATATTATGCTATGAATTGAAAAAATTACTTCTTTTAGTTTTCTTTTAAAAGAAAAAGAATTCCAGTTATGCAAAAAATCAAAATGTTTTAAAACTATTTTGTTCCATAAAAAGGCTCCACGGTATTGAATGCAAGATTTGCCTATATTTGATTGAAAAATTGGTTGTTGGTTATGTTATATTATTTCTTAATATATATTTTTTTCTTTCATTGAATATAAATTATGAAAAGAAACAGGACATGTATTAATTTTGCATTTAAACATACAACAAAGAACGTTAAATATATTTGCTTCCTAAATATTAAGAATATTTATTTTAAATAATAAAGGCCTGACATGAGTAAAACGATCTTTAATAAGACGTGCTACATGCTTCTGTTGTCAAAGCAAAGGCTATAACTTAGTTTTGTTGGAACTACCCCAGGCAATATTAGCATAGTTAATATGGCTGTGAATTAATGAGTAATATAGTTGAGTTGAAGTATGTTTATTTAAAATGCTTTTTGTTTTATATAGAATCCCAATACTTTTTGCAGTTTTATTATTTAGAATTCTAATGTGGTTTTTCCATGAAAGATTTTCATCCACAATAGTGCCTAAAAATTTAGTATAAGTTATTCTTTTTATATTAATTTTATCAATGAAAAGCGGCGGCATTTCACTTGGTAGTATATACTTTTTATAAGCTGAATGAAAAAGAATCCACTTAGTTTTTTCAATATTGAGTGAAAACTTATTTGACTTAAACCAGTCAGATGTTTTCTTTAGCTCTACACCCATGTCATTAAATAAGTTATTGATGTTATTTTGGGATAAGAACTTTATGTTTTTTATGTATGTTTGTGTTCTGTCTGAACCTCTGGCGCGGTGTTGACTCACCCGTTAGTTGATTTATGTTTGTTTGTGTACTGTTTATACTCTAATGCAGCGTGAGCTCAGTAACTAACTACTTACTCCAACTACAAAACTTACACTCACCTTAGACTCCTGTATTTTGTTAGATGCGGTATTTTTCCTAATGTACTTCCAATATATCATGCCTGGTTTTCTCAAAGTACTGTTGCGGGAAGTGACTCCTTTTAACTACTTCTGGTCAGGTCAGGATAATCAAGATCAATCTTGCTACTGGTATCACGTAGCTCAGTAGCACCTGCCACAATCCCTGCTGCCTTGCAGAGTGTGCTCTTCTTAGGCTAAGGCTAGGAAAAATAAACTCCAACTAAAACTTCCCCTGCCTTGAGGCTCTTGGTTGAGTAAAGACTAGAGATGGTGTCTCGATAAAAACACTCATCTTGGGCAGGTGTTAACTGCATCCAGCTAAACATCCCCTGCCTTGGGGCTCTTGATTGAGTAAAGGCTAGAGATGGTGTCTTAATAAAAATAACCAACCTCGATCCCCTTCGTCATCTATTAGGCTGGCGTAGATGTAACCTGTGTTACATTGTTTCCTGCCTAGGATGATGAATACTGGATTTCCTTGACTCTAGTCATAGAATTTTGCTTATGCCTCCTTGATAATGGCTATGCAACTCTTCCTGTTATCTCCATATGAGAGGGTACAGCTCTAAAACTCAGTTTAATGGTTCTGAGGCCGGCTGGTAGTAAGGATTCCCGAACTCTGTGATAGCTTTCAGAGAGGCTGATTCCATCAACAGGTGCAAAATATCAGAGTACTAACAGTGCCATGTTGCGCATGGATGTTGTCCCTGTTAATGCTTTTGGTGTGCATTGTCAAGGCCATATAAGGAGCCCTTTGTCACGACTTAGGGTTAATTAACAGGACTGAGACAACTGCATAGCTCGTTGATTAGGAGGCTGTGCTTTATCTATGAATGAGTCAAGTTCTCATTAAACCCAAATCATGCCAAAGTAACCAAAAATTTAAAACCTAAAATCCCATCCCACCACCTAAATATTTTAACATATCTTTTACAAATATTCGCGGTCTACGAAGCAACTTTCCATCAGTTGAGTCTTACCTCCTGCAAAATTCACCAGACTTGCTTGCACTCAGTGAAACAAATTTAAATTCTACAATTCCTTCTTCATATGTCAGTGTTGATGGGTACTATCCTTTCATTCGTAAAGACTCAAATAGCCACATGCTAGGTTTAGGGGTATGCATACGCATTAATTCTCCTATTTGTCGTGAAATCAGGTTCGAATCCTTTGACCATTCTTTTATGTGCTTTCGCCTAGCACCTCTTCACTCTATCAACTTTCTCTTTTTTTTTATCGTTCTCCTTCTTCCCATGATTGCACTATCTTAGATGTTATCTCTGATTAAATTGACCATGCCCTTGCTCTTTACCCATCTGCCAATAATGTTGTTGTTGGTGATTTTAATGCCCATCACACTGAATGGCTTGGCTCTAACACTACTGATCCTGCTGGTACAAAAGCCTTTAACTTCTCAGATAGTTAACTTTGTGAATCGTTTTCCTGACAACCCTAATCATTTACCTTCACTCCTTGACTTATGTCTTGTCTCTTACCCTAGCTTATGTTCAGTTTGTCCCTTTTCTCCCTTAGGTGGTTCTGACCATGCAACGATCTCTATAAATCTTTCTTCTTGTACTTCTGTTTTGGGCTCACCTTATCATCGCACCACCTACTACTACCCGAAAGCTGACTGGGATTCTTTTCGTGATTTTCTTCGTGATGGACCTTGGGCTGATGTTTTTTCTCTCTCAGCTGACAAATGTGTCTCCTACGTAACCTCCTGGATTCAGGCTGGAATGGAAGCTTTTATTTCTTCGCGTCGGTTTCAAGTCAAGCTTCATTCTACTCCATGGTTTTCTCCTTCTTGTGCGGCTGCTATATCCAATCGTAATCATTTTTTTCATCTTTTTCAAAAGAACAACTCTCTTGAGAACAAACGGCTATTTATTATTGCAAGAAATCGATGTAAAAAGGTCGCTTTCTGATGCTAAACTCCATTATTCTCAGTTCACTAAATCTCGCATCTTATCGCAAAAGTTAGGCTCTAAAGACTTTTGGAAAATCTTCAACAGCATTATTAACAAGGGTAGATCTAACATTCCATCTCTCATTCATGGGACTGATCTTATTACCTTTCCCAAGTATAAGGAAGAACTATTTGCAAAGAACTTTTCTTCTAATTCCACTCTTGAATTTTATGGACATTCCAGTCAAACAGGTTGACCCATTGTTAGACATTCAAATCACTCCGGCTTCTGTTGCTAAAGTCATATCTCAATTAAACTCGTCTACAGCTTGTGGTCCAGACAACATTCCTGTCACAGTCTTGCAGAATTGTTCTCCAGAACTTTCTTCAATTCTCTCTAAACTATTTAACAAGTGTTTGACTGAGTCTTGTTTTCCTGCTTGTTTGAAAATGGCATCTGTGGTTCCAATATTCAAAAACTCTGGAGTAAATTCTGACCCCTCCAATTATCGTTCGATCAATCTTCTTTCTGTTATTAGCAAGGTTTTTGAGTCTTTGATCAACAAATTCCTCACATCTCATCTTGAGTCAAATAAACTACTGTCAGACAATCAATACGGTTTTCGAGCCTCTCGCTCTACGGCTGACTTGCTAACTGCTGTAACTGAAAGATTTTATTGTGTATTAGATGGAGGCGGTGAGGCTAGGGCTATTGCTCTCGACATATCTAAAGCTTTCGATAAAGTTTGGTATGCTGGTCTTCTCCATAAGCTTGCTTCATATGGTGTTTCTGCGAAAGTTTTTGAGATTATCAAATCATTTCTTTCTGACCGGTTTATTAAAGTCATCCTTGATGGCCAACACTCTTCTTTATTTCCAGTAACTTCTGGGGTTCCCCAAGGTTCCATCTTGGGCCCTGTTTTGTTTCTTATCTACATAAACAATCTTCCTGACAACGTTTCATCTAAAGTAGCTCTTTTTGCTGATGACTCAACGTTATACTCCTGTCTTGACAAAAAGTCTTCTCTTTTCGATCGCCTAGAACAAGCAGCGGATCTTGAATCCGATCTCACTTCAGTAATAGATTGGGGTTCACAGCGGCTTGTGAATTTCAACTCTAAAAAAACCCAATTGCTTACTGCAAACAACTACCGTAATATGGTCAACATTCCTATATTAATGAATGGCAATCCTCTTACTGAGTCGTCCTCTTAACGTCTTCTTGGATTATCGCTTACTACTGACCTTTCATGGAAACCATATATACAATCGATTGCTAAATTAGCTTCTGCTAAGGTTGTTTCTCTTTATCGTGCTCGGCATTTCCTTACTTCTGATTCCATTCTCTACCTCTACAAATCTCTTATTCGTTCCTGTATGGAATACTGTTGTCATATTCGGGCTGGTTCTTCTAACAATTCACTTTCTCTTCTTGACAAGGTCCAAAAACGCATTGTAAATGTTATTGGACCTGGACTATGTGCTAAGCTTGAACCTCTTTCCCATCGTCGTAAGGTCGCATCTCTTTCTCTTTTCTACAAATACTATCATGGTCACTGCTCAAAGGAGTAATCATCTCTAGTTTCATCATGCTTTTAGAGCATGCATCATGTCCCTGCATGCTCTAAAAACTTTTATTCATCTAGTTTTTTTCCCCGCACTTCAATCCTTTGGAACTCTCTCCCATCTTCATGTTTTCCTGACTCATACAACCTTCAACTTTTCAAGTCTTCTGTCAACCGTTTCCTTGCTTTATAACTCTGTTCTATTTTTTCCTAGTAACTCTCAACTTAATAGTGGTTGCTTGCAGCCTTGTTGGGAGTGAATGCAAATAAAAAAAAAAAAAGAAAAGATTTGTATCGTCAGCATACATTATTTTCATTAAATTAGAAGTTTTATAGAGGTCGATAACATAAATTAGAAATAGCAGTGGTCCAAGTATGGAACCCTGGGGATTCCACAGGATATATCTAAAGCAGTATTTGTTAAGTGTGTATCAATATGCATAAATTGTTTACGATTATTTAAGTAACTTTTTAATAACATTAAGACTTTACCAGTGATACCGTAATGTTCTTATATTTTTATGAGAATGGCGCGATCAATAGTATCAAAAGCTTTAGATAGATCTATAAAAATACCTAAAGGAAATTGTGATTTTTCGAAGGAGTCAGTAATAATTCTTGTTAGTTGAAGTACTGAGTGTTCTGTAGAGTTGTATTTTTTGAAAACCGTACCGATTGTTGTAAGGTATATTATTTTGAGAGAGATGATTAAAAATTCAATCAAATAAAAATCTTTCAAGAATTTTGGAAAAAATTGACAAAACTGAAATTGGACGATAATTCCCAACATTTGTTAGTTCACCGTCTTTATATATAGGGGTCACTTTTGCAACCTTTATTTGGGCCGGAAAAATTCATTGACTTAATAAATAATTAAAAACATTAAATAGAGTATTCTTTATGTTATCGTATGACTTAATAACAATGTTTCCATTAAAATCATCTAGGCCATTTGCTTTATTGGGCTTAAGCATTTTAAAAGCATTTTCAAATTCTGAAAATGATAGTTCAAAGGCACTTAGACCAGAGGTTAAAGGAAATTCATAATTATTGATTGTATTTATCATATTTGGAATGCTTTTGAAAGATTAGGTCTAACAGATACAAAGAGTTTATTTAGTTCACTTGCAATTTCTTTAGGACCATCTATAATTTTATCATTAATTTAGTTTTAGGTAGAGAACTCGATTTAAAGTTTTGTTTGCCCGTGATTTCACTTATAACTTGCCAAGTGCGTTTTGAATTTATGTTTCTCTAGCAAATTGAAATAGTATTTTTTTTTTTGCATTTTTGTTTTTATTATTTTCAAATTGTTTTGTATAATTTTTGTATATTGTTTTGTTTTCAATTGCTGTGATTTTTAAGTATTTTAAATAAAGTTTTTGCCTAATTTTTGAAGACTTTCTGAGGTCTTTATTGATCCACGGTGATTTAAGGCTTTTATTTGATTTAATTTTTTTAATTTTCGGGAAATTTGTGTTATAGATATCATAAAATGCTTTGAAGAATGAGCTATAGACTACGTTTGCTTCTAATGTAGAGTCAATATTTTTCCAGGAATAGTAGAATCGTTAAATGATTCGATATTTGATTCATTGAAAAAACGTTTGATGAAAAGT
>NC_061156.1:53788561-53841061 GCF_022113875.1 Hydra vulgaris | reverse complement strand
ATGAGGGTCAATACGTAAAAACTAAGTTTTGGACGCCATTTTTTAAATTTCAGCGAAAAAGAAGCCATTCAACAGCTGACGTCAATAGCAACGTTTTAATCTTTATATAATAATACTGAACTTAATAGTAGTAGTACCCTTTCGAGCACGTTTGACATAATACCCAACGCAGCCATTGCAACCGAGGTACTGGCGAGAAAGAGTCGCAGCACCTTTTTATAAGAAAACATTAACGAAAGTGTGTGCTAATAACTAACTTACGTAAACTTCAAAATGCGAAATGTCAAAACATACTAAAACATGTATCAAGTTTTTAAGTTTTACTTTCACTTGAAAACTGCATTGCGGCAACATCTCCTTAAATTTTGACCGATAGCTGTTTTATAAAGTTTTTCGTTAAGTATATATTCTTAAAAATGTCTCTAATTGGTAAGACGGTGTAGCTTCGTGGTCAGCTTGCTGAGCTACTAATCAGGGGAGCCAGGGTTCAACTCCCGTGCCTGGAACTCTTTTTTTTAATTTTTTTTGATTTTTTTTTAAAATACAAAACTAATCACTTTTTAGTGATATTTTCAAAACCATCAATATTTTAGTCAGCAGAACATGCAAAATATTAAAATAATTTGCTGCTGTGGCCGTGTTTATGATTCTCCGTGTCAGAATAATACTTTATTTTCAGTTTAGATTTTGTGAATACTTTAAATTGCAGTTAATAATTATTATAATAATCAACAATAATCATTGAATTAGGGGGTATCTAATAAGTACTTACAATAAATTTGTGAAAGAACTTCAAAATTGCTTTTTCACTCTGTATGTTTTTAATCGATAAGTCTATTTGTTCATTGATGTGTCCTTATCTGTTATTTTTTTAAATAAGAGGTTCTTATTTTTAATAAAAAGAAATATTCTTTTATTGTTGTTGTTTGTTTGTTTGTTTTTATAATTTTACCTTTTCTCATGATGGTAGAGTTATTTTTCATGTTTAACTGCATTTTAATTTAGTTGAATTTTATTTTTTTCTTTAGTTTTACTTTAGTGCTCTACCAACAATCATAAATTTACTTTATCTACAATAAAATATGGTTTTAACTTAAAGTAAACTTTTGTCATTTAAACTTTACTATGTTGATCATTACCTAATAGTGTAAAAAAAAAATTAGTACGTCGCAATCAAGGTTAGAATAATTTTTTTTTCTATTCTGTTGCTGTTTGTTTACAAACATTAAATACTTTATAGTTTTCAGGTTTTTTAGTTTTTCTATACATTGCAAATTAGTTTCTATGTTATTGTTAATAAATTTCTTTATTCTATTTAGAAACATTAGAAAAATCAAATGTTAAGCAAAGTGCCATTATAATACATTTCTGTTTTATTATGTCAGTTAAAAAATTTATTTATTTTTTTAATTTTTTTTTTTTTTTTTTTGCTTTCACAGGATCAGTGTCAAGTAATGTGTTTTGCATACTTATGTATTTTTTGGGTGTTCTGTGTATTAAAACTGAAACATATCATCTTTATATAATAATACGGAACTCAATAGTAGTAGTTCCCTTTCGAGCACGTTTGACACAAAACCCAACGCAGCCATTGCAACCGAGGTACTGGCGAGGAAGAGTCGCAGCACCTTTTTATAAGAAAACATTAACGAAAGTGTGTGCTAATAACTAACTTACGTAAACTTCAAAATGTGAAATGTCATAACATACTAAAACATGTATCAAGTTTTTAAGTTTTACTTTCACTTGAAAACTGCATTGCGGCAACATCTTAATTTTGATCGATGGTCGTTTTATAAAGACTTTTATTTACTATATATTTTTAAAATTTGTTCAATCGTTCATAGTGGCATAGCTTAGTGGTCAGCTCGCTGGCAGCTGACCTGAAGAGCCATGGTTCGAATCCTACCTATGGCATGTTTTCTTTTTAAATTCATTTTCGATTTTTCTAAAGTACGAAATAAAGATTATGTATAGAGATTATATACTTAACAAATGTAAAAATATTTTACACTTAAACAAACGAAAGGAAGAGAATTTTTAAAGAAAGCTTAAAAGTTCTAAAAACATCAAAAAACAGGAGAAATTTGTTGCGCTTAATTGTCATGTTATTTTAGTTTTACATTTACATTTCTCCAACTAAGTTGAGTTCGCGCAAGGAAAATGAGTATATAACATGTGTATATATAGAATATAAAATCTATAAAGTGCATTTAACAAAAAAAGCAAGCTGATGATTTGAACTTGCCACGCGGCGACCTGAATATTTAAAACAGTAAGGGGGTTTTAAAAATGTATTTTTATTAAAAAATATTTAAAATTTTTAAATTTAAGATAAATTATCTTATGAAATTTATTATTTTTTAAAATGAAAAAAAAGTTAAAACTATCGATATTTAGGTAATAAAAATATTTAGAGTTTTACAGCTAATTTACAACGCCCCTGTTAAATATTCTATACCGAGTGCGCAACAATGACAGAATTTAGAAAACCATCAAAATAGTATGATTCTCCGTATGTGATTGGAAGAGTCAACTTGAACACTTTAAACTGATCTGAACAAACTGCACGAGGCATTGCAAATGTTTACTCGGTAAGATTTTTGTATTTCTTGAAATGACATTGTATCTTCTATTATTGTTGTCATAAATGATATAATTATTGAATATACTTAAAAAAATAGCATGTATTTTTGCATCTGTTTTTAAAATTACGGAACTTTAAATTTCTAATGTTTTACTTAATGAAACATTCTGTTTTATAGGTGTTGTATTGATTCTTGACTGGCTGTTAATTTTATACAAGCTAAAGACGACCTTATTTTGAATATAAGTAAGTTTTTTTTTTATAATTAGTTTTATGTAATTTTATGTAAAATATTCAATCGTGTTTTATATGTATCTAAGTATTTAGTAAAGGAATATTTGCCAGTGTGACCGAGCGGACGACATTCTGAAATATCTATCGAGGTTTGAGTCCAATCGTTAGAACCTTCTCTTTTTTTTTTAAATTTTTTATTGGTTTTTTTAAAAATTCAAAAATAGAACACAATAAAAAGAGAACTATGAAATTGTTTTGTTTTGCTTTTTAATAATTAAAGCTTTCCACGACAAACTTTTTTTGAACACAGTCAGGGGGATAAAATAAGTTGTTTCTATTAAGAATATGAGTAAAAAATTTATTTTATATTTAAAATAAATCATTTTTTCCAACTTGGTTATTTTTAAAAATGATATAAAGTTAAAATAACCTAATCTTAAGATAATAAAAAAGTTTAAAGTTTCATATCTGCCCCCGTTAAACATTTTAAACCAAGTGCTCAACAATGACAATTCAGATAACTATCGAAATAGTATTATACTGTGTTTATAGTTTTGAAAGAGTCAGACCGCTATTAACTGGTTATGCACAAGGCATTTTAGATTTGCAAGCGGTAAGTTTTGTATTTCTTGAGATATCTTAGATTCTATTATCATATAAATGATATAATTGTTAAGTATGCTTTTATTTATATGTAGTATGTATTTGTTAATTTGTTTTTGAAGTTGCTAAAGATTTTAATGCTTTACTTAATGAAACAGTCTGTTTAGTAGGGGATGAATCTTGACAGGCTGTTAATTTTATAGAAGCTAATGTTGACCTTATTTTAAATATAAGTAAGTTGTTTTTTATTATTATTGGTTTTAAATAGTGTTAGATATTCAATCGTATTTTTTATGAATCTAATAATTTAGTAGAGTGTTATTGTCTGGAGGTGTTTGATATTCAGGTAAGATTTTATTAAGTTAATTTATTTTAAAAGAATCTTTTAAAATTTACTTATTAAAAATTTTACATTTGCGTTTTTTTCAATTCCAAATTTTGTTTCTATTTTTTTAATATTAAGTAAATTTTTGGTGAAAGATTCTGTTTCTGCATTAAACACTATCAAAATTTTAGTCAGTAGAACATGCAAAATATTGAAATGATTTGCTGCTGTGACTGTGTTTATGATTATCCACGGCAAGATGGTATTTTATTGTCAGTTAAGATTTTGTGAATACTTTAAACTGCAGTTAATCTTTTTTATGTATTATAAATTATTTTGTATTACAAACTTTTTAAATTTTGTTATTTTATTTCTTTAGTTCTACTTTGGTACTTTAGCAACTATCATAAGTTTACTTGGTCTACTGTTAAATATGGTTTTAACTAAGTAAATTTTAATTATTTAAAATTTACTTTGTTGATCATTAGCTAATAGTTTATAAAGAATTTAGTCTGTTGCCATCAAGGTAAAAATAATTTTGTGTTTCAGTCAAATTACAAAATTTGTTTGCACTTATAGCTTTTATGTTTCGTTATTTTGTTTAATTGACTTTTTCATTAATTTTGTTATTAATTCCTTTTCATTTCAAATTTTGCCCATTTTTAAAAATGCTATATAAAAATAGCAGCAGGCAAATTGGTTTGTAGTATTATTATATAAAGATTATTATATAAAGATGTTTTTAATTCTATCATATGATAATTTTTCATCGTAGATGTATCTTACGATGCTTTTTCAGCATATTGCAGTTCGCGAGGCACATAAGTTATGGGCCCGAATTTAGAGCAAAAGCTCGCTCTCCTCCGCCATTTTTTTTCTTTTTCTTTCTTAATAAGGATCCTGTAAAAAATAAAATATGAGAAGGATCCTTAGTATGGATCCTGTAAAAAATAAAATATGAGAAGATAGCGGTGGGAAAATATTGCGCTATATCTTTAATTAGTATTTTTGTAGTTAGTTAATAATGCAGATGTAGTTGAATTTTTTTTTGTAAATAAAACTTTTATATATTTTGTTTCGTTATCATGTATAAATAAATTGATTTACAGTGGTGTTATTATTTCTTTTTTGAAAAAAACTTATTAGTTTGTGACATAGAATTGACTTGGTCGTTAAGTAGAATGCCAAGAATATATATGACGGTTATTGTTGATAAGGGTGATTAATAGGCAAGTAAATTATAAACTAACTTTATATTGATTTTATTTGTAGACCTAATAAATAGGAAGATAACATAATTCAGGTAATTATTGTTTTCAGTTTTTCTCCCAATAGTTAATTAAAGTTTGATATCTTATACTAAAAAAATATGACCATTCGAGTAATTATGACGGTAATGTATATATTTAACATGTAAACTTCATGTTCTGTAATTAGTAATCAGTATTTTTATAAAGTAGATAATAAAAATTTTTACAGATTTACTTTAACTTGAAAATTTCATCTCCTTATTTTATAGCATTTCATCTCCTTATTTTATAATTTCATCTCCTTATTTTATATGCCGTTTTATAAAGTTTAATAAGTCTTCTGTTTATGAAACAGTGTTAAAAGATAATACAGCATGCCAAAGTGGTTGAAATGCTTCGCTTGGGTTAAAATCCTTTCGCTTACACTCATAATTTTTTTAAATATTTTCCAAATTTCTAGAAAACAAAGTAAAACATTTTTAAAGGCCTATAGATATTATATGCATTACATTACATATATATAAAGATATTATATATTATAACAAACTAAAGGGAGAGAACTTTTTAAAACGCTGTGTAAAATTTCTAAAAACCTGAGAACACTGTTTGAAATTTGTTGCGCATATGTCATGGTAGAGATACTTTAGTTTTGGATAAATTAGTTTAGTCTGCGCATTTAAGAGACAACTTTTTCTCTAATAGAAAAAAAGTTTTACATGCAAACTGAAATTTTCTTGAAAATTAACTGGGCAAGAGTCCTAACAAGTATCGGATGGTATGAAAAAAAAATTATAGTCTGAAACTTAATAAAAAAAAACTTAACACAAACAGAAAACCCAAAAATGCTAAAATTACGTCATAACTTTAGTTCCGCCAAATCCGGTAATAGGAATGCTCAAATATAAAATAGAAATATTAAATGATTTTTGTATTTCGATATATGCGCCAACTCTTAAACGACTGTAAAACTACCTTGCGGTTATCTAATTAAATCCACCAAATCCGATAATAAAAACAGCTCAATTAATAGATTTAAAAATCATCTGATTTTTGCATTATGATATGTGCGCCAACTGTACTCTAAAACCACTAAAACTTGGCCATGCTTTCTCTCATTCAAATCGATTATACAACAAGGAACTGCAAACTAAAATACAGCAAAGAACTACAAGTAAGTTTCATCGTTTACAAGTTTACTTATTTTAATCATCCATTTAAAAAATTAATCTTAATTCGGAACTAATAAAGTTATTATGCTTTTGACACAAGAATAAACATTAAGATTATATTTTAGAAATGAGCAGCCAAAATACAGAAGGTTAGAGTATTCTTTTTATTTTATATAAAATTAATAAATTAAAGAGATAGAAAGAGATGATACGAAAATAATGTTGAAATATTTAGTTTATTATTTTATCAAGAGATTATATATAGATAAATTTGTATGTCTTTAGGCGACGAAGAAGTTTCAGAATTTTTTAGAAGTAAGCCACAATATAATTATACTATATACTACGTATAGTTGCAGTCATGGCTCCCCACAAAGGGAGGTGCAGTTGGTACTCTAGCACTAGGATCCGGAGATAAATGGGGTTCGGCTTTAAATCTTTAAAATTTTCAGTCTCATTAAGTTGAAAAATCAAATTGAAAAATTGACAATTTGATTTTTAACTTTTCAATAACATTTAAACATCTAAAAACCTAATCTTTTTTAAAAGCAAAAAACTTTAAATAAATACAAAAATGATTTAGATTGTGAAAGCAAAAGCGGTTTCTTAAATAAAAAACTTTATAAGTTTATTGTGGCCAAAGAAAAATAAAAAAATTTTATTGTATGCAATGCAATAAGGGTATGTGTGTGTGTGTGTGTGTGGGTTGGGGGGGGGGGCCGCAGAGAGCTCTAGCATGGGGTCCGGTTTCAAGATGTGGGGGCCATGGTTGCAGTTGCATATGTTCTAAAATTTAATTAAATAAAAAATATTTAAAATAATTTTTGGACTTTACAAGGATGCACCCGAAATTTGGTTATTGTTTATTTCCCCTATTTTAGATTGATGTTTTTGTAAAACAGTGAACCTTGAAAACGTGTGTAAGCTTTATTTAACATGCTAGAATCTTAAATGCTAAGTTTCGGAGTAAAACGAAAATTTTCTTTAAATTCTGAGTTTCGGTTGCGTCGTGAAAATGTCAAACAATTAAGTTCGGACATTTTTAACAAAATTAAAAAATAAATAAATAAAAAAGTTTGTTGAATTGAATAAGTGAATGGTATATAATATATAAAGTATATAAATTTTGTAAATATATATTAGATGTTCAAGAGATAAGTGAAAAAGAATTATCCTCATGTAAGCTACATTTATATATATATATATAAATGTAGCTTACATGTAGCACCACCGGAAGAAGGCCCTCTGTGATAATGGGCACCCAGGCCCATTATCACAGAGGGCCTTCTTCCGGTGGTGCCAATATGGGGGAGATGATCCCTCCTTTAGATGGAGGAGACAGACCCCATATGGGGCCACCGGTAGGAGGAGTGGTGCTGGGAGGCAGAATGACCAAAGGTCAAACATTATGAATTTTTATCAGTAGTTTTTTTTTTTTTTTTGTGTTAATTTATTTATTTGTTGTAAATATATCTTTACGTTTCAAAAAAGTTGTTTTTTAGTTTCGATTTTTGCAAGTATTTTTATTTATTTTTGATATTTTAATTTTTTAATTTTATATTTATTGATTTTTATTTCTGATTTGAGAGTCTAAACTTTCAAAACAACTCTTATGTGGTTAAATGTTAAATAATTTGTCTATTAATTTTTATTTATTTCATATAGTTTTTGATTTCTTGATAGTAAATATTTTGTAATTTAGTTACAATTTTTTCTTATTCTATTTGTTTGTTTTATATGCCTAATTGTTGCATTATACACATATTAATGTTTATATTATTCTCTTTAGATTTTTATTATAAAAAAGTAATCATTAAAGATAGCCACATGTGAACTATATGATGTTACATGTTAGACAAGTTTTATTTGCAATTTGCAATTTGGCATGTCGTTTTTTTATTTGTAAATAATTTTACTATTTAATTTAGTTATTATTAGCATTAAAAAATTGTTAAAATTGTTATAATTTTATTTTAATTTATTTCTAAAATATTTTGTTTTATTACTTTAAATGTTATACTTAGTGGTTCAACTTATGTTTAACTTTTAGGTTTTTCTCTGTTTTAAACCAGTTAAGTTAAGACTTTAGGTCAATAATTTTTATTAGAAAATATATAAATAGTCTTATAGAGTTTATATTGATAATTAGAAATGCACATATTATGTTTTTCCATTTTAGATTAGTATAACAAAAAATTAATCAAATCAACTTTTATCAAACATAGTTTCTTAGTTATGTCAAATAACTTGAGAGCTGAAATAAGAAGAAATCGTCGGAATGAGAGAAATGAGGCTAGGCGAGAAGAACTTAATCGTCGCCAAAATGAAAGAAATGAGGCAAGGCGAGAAGAAATTAATCTTTGCCAAAATGAAAGAAATGAGGCAAAGCGAGAAGAAATTAATCTTCGCCAAAATGAAAGAAATCAGGCTAGGCGAGAAGAAATTAATCGTCGCCAAAATGAAAGAAATCAGGCTAGGAGAGTATTACATAGACGTGGAATGCATTGCATAGCAAGAAATAATGTTTTTATAGTGAGTAATTACCTTGGAGAAATGAACCATATTTGTCAATATTGTGGTGCCAAAAAATTTTTAAATGAAACACATTTTCTGTGCTGCCATTCTGGAAAAGTTGCGTTAGCTCCACTTTCGCCTTATCCACTGCTCATGCACAATTTAATGACAGGCAACCATGTTGATCGTGCTATGAATCAAAATTTCTTCAAGCATATTCGAAGTTATAATGCCTGTTTATCTTTTGCTTCATTCACAGCAAGAATAGCTCCTCCGTCTGATCATGGGCTACCCTGTTTTAGGATTTGCGGACAAATTGTGCATCGTGTTGGTAATCTGAGACCTGATCAAAATGTTCTGCCTGCATATTGTCAGTTATATGTTTATGATCCTAATACCGCTTTAAATTTTCGAATGGAGCAAAATGATTGTTGCATACGTGAGTTGATGGAATTTTTGCAGACTATAATTAGTCAAGAGAACCCATTTGCTCTTGCATTTAAAAACATGGCTGAAATTGAAGATGAAGAAGTACGTCAAGCAGCTTTAGAAGGTCGACCAACTTCGATTGTTAAAATGTCATTGCTTGAAGGTGGTGATAGACGTCGATACAATCTTCCTTCACATGAGGAAGTTGCCATTGTTTTTGTTGGGGATGATGGTGCTCCACCTCCATCTAGGGAAGTAGTTATATACCCTCGAGGTCAGGCCTTAAAAACAATTTCAAGTATGTCTGCAAATCTAGATCCAATGATATATCCAATATTTTTTCCAAGAGGTGATGCTGGATGGCATGAGCAACTAGAGCATCATCCTGACCGAGCTACACGTGTTAGAAATCGGGTTACTTTGTCTCAGTACTACAATTACAGGCTTTCTGTTAGAGAAACCTTTAATCCTATATTTTATGGTAAGAAGCTTTTTCAACAGTATGCTGTTGATGCATATGTCAAGATTGAAGGTCAGCGCCTTGCTTTTATTAGAATTAACCAAAACAGACTTAGAAGTGAACAATATGATACATTATATGAACATGTAAATAACGCTGCAAATAACCTTAATGTAAGACCAGGTCGTGTTGTTATACTACCATCCTCATATGTTGGAAGTCCAAGAGCTTTAAAAGAAAATTTTGAAGATGCAATGGCAATTATAAAGAGATATGGCAAACCAGATCTTTTTATTACTTTTACCTGCAATCCAAAATGGAAAGAAATTACAGAAAATTTAAATCCAGGTGAGAGCCCATCTGACAGACCTGATTTAGTTTGTCGTGTATTTAAGATGAAACTTAAATGCTTCCTAGATGATATTTTTAAACACGGAGTTTTAGGTAAAGTTATAAGTCATGTACAGGTTATTGAGTTTCAAAAACGTGGTTTGCCACATGTACATATTTTATTGCACTTTGTAAATGATGATAAGCTAGAAACAGCAGAGGATATTGATAGTCTAATATCAGCTGAAATTCCAGATCAAACTGTTGATCCTGAACTTTTTGAAATTTTAAAAACATGTATGATTCACGGACCATGTGGAATTTTGAATCCCAATTCTTCTTGCATGAAAGATGGGATTTGCACAAAAAAGTTTCCTAAAGAATTTAATCCTCACACTGTTGCAACTTTCAATGGCTATCCTCACTACAGGCGTTTAGATAATGGTAGAGTAGTCGTTATAAAAGGTAACCAAGTTGATAATCGATGGGTTGTACCCTACAACCCTTGGTTATCTAAAAAATACCAAGCACATATTAATGTTGAAGCTTGCATGTCTATTAAGTCAGTTAAGTATTTATATAAATATGTCTATAAGGGGCATGATTGTGCTCATGTGTTAATTAATGAAAGTCTTGACCATGATGAAATTAACACATATTTAGATTGTCGCTTTGTTTCTGCACCAGAGGCTCTTTGGCGAATATTTGAGTATTCCATAAGTGATATGTCACATACTATTATCCGCCTTCAAGTCCACCTTCCTGATAATCAGAGGGTATATTTTAACGAAGGAGAAGAACGAGTAGCTATAGATCGTGCTGCACAGCGTGACGCTCACCTAACCGCTTGGTTTAAATTAAATGCTGAGATAAATGAAGCACGTCAGTATTCTTATGTTGAAATTCCATATCACTTTGTTTTTGATGGTAAAAATTGCAAGTGGAAAGTAAGACAAAGAGGCAGTGATAAGGTGATTGTGCGAATGTATAAAGTCAATCTAACCAGTGAAGTATTTTTTCTTAGATTGTTGCTTTTGCATGTAAAAGGTGCAATGTCTTTTGAGGATTTGCGTACTATTCATGGCACTGTTTTTAATACATTTCGTGAAGCATGTTATCGATTAGGTCTATTGCAAGATGACATTGAATGGAGAAATACATTAACTGAAGCTGTAGCAACTCGAATGCCTAAACAAATTAGGCAACTGTTTTCCATTATATTGACTTTATGTGAACCTGATGATCCTTTACACCTTTGGAATACATTTAAAGATTATATGATTGAGGATTACATACACCATTCAATGCCAGTTGTACTTGCTGAACAGACTGCTCTTCGTCAAATTGAATCTATAATTAATCAGAGTGGTAAAACTTTAACTGATTATAATTTGCCTACATTAGATCAGTTATTAGATAATGTCCTAGAAAATGATGATGGAGATATTCAGGTATTTATTGATGAAGCAAATCGAGTTAGACCATTATTAAACGATAATCAGCGTAATGTAGCTGATGCAATCCTTGCTGCACTTAGTGAAGAACCTAATAATGAAAATAAGCATTCAAGATTTTTCTTTATGGATGGGCCTGCCGGTTGTGGTAAAACATTTACTTACAATTATTTAATTGCTGAAACACGCAGCAGGCATATTAGAACTGCAACAGCTGCATGGACAGGAATAGCTGCAACTCTTCTTAAGAATGGATGCACATTGCACGGCTTATTCAAACTTCCTGTTCCAATTTTGGAAACTAGCACATGTAATGTAACTCCAAACTCCATTCATGGTAGATTCCTGAGACAAGTTAGTTTATATTTACTCGATGAAGCATCTATGATACCCAAACATGCTTTGAGTGCCATTGATAAGTTATTACAAGATATTTGTAATAATAAGTTTCCTTTTGGTGGTAAAGTTATTCTTATGGGTGGAGATTTTCGACAAATACTTCCAGTTGTGAAGAGAGGTCGACCAGCAGATGTTGTAGAATCATGTATAAAGTGTTCTGAACATTGGCAATATGTGCAAAGGTTTTCATTAACTGAAAATATGAGGGTTCAGATAGGAGAAGAGGAATTTTCTCAATAGCTTTTAAAGCTTGGAAGTGGAACATTACCTGTCAAGCCTGAAGATCCTTTGCAAGGGTGTATTGAAATACCTGAGCAGTGTTTTCTCAATGATAATGAATCTATTGTGGAAAAGATTTTTGGTGGTGCAGAAGAAGCTGATTATGCAAAACGTGCTATTTTAACACCAACAAATGTTGATTCATTGGCAATAAATGAAGAAGTCCTTCATCGATTACCGGGTGATGTTAAAACTTATTTAAGTTCAGATAGCATTGAAACTGATGATCATAATGAAATTTATAATTTTCCAGTTGAGTTTTTAAATACTTTGACTCCATCAGGTATGCCTGTTCATTGCCTAAAGTTGAAAATTGGTGCTGTTATAATGCTACTTAGAAATTTAGATCTCAAAGGTGGACTTTGTAATGGAACACGTTTGATGGTGCGTGCACTACACAACAATTACATTGATGGTGAGGTTCTAACAGGTGTATCAGCTGGTAACAGGGTATTTGTTCCTCGAGTTCAATTAGCTCCATCAGATTCAAATTTACCTTTTACACTTAAACGTCGTCAATTTCCAGTTAGGTTAGCATACTCAATGACCATAAATAAAAGTCAAGGTCAAACATTTGATAAAGTTGGTGTTTATCTCAAAAAGCCTTGCTTTTCACACGGCCAATTATATGTTGCATGTTCAAGAACAAAATCTTTTAATAGTTTGTTTTTTAAAGTTGATAAACATGCATTACAAGGTATGTCATTTAACAAATATTACACAAATAATGTTGTGTTTACAAATGTTCTTAATTTATAATTTTGACAAGTTTGTTTATGTTTTTTTTCTTTGCTATATATGTTTATATATGTGAATATATGTTTTTACTTATATATAGATGTTTGTGTTTGTATATGTTTGTTTATATGTGTTTAAGTTTATATTATGTTGTTTCCATGTTTGAAAAGTGGTGTTACTTGGCAACGTGTAGTGCAAGATTGTGATCCTTGCCAGCCAAGTGGTGTTACTAATTAGTGGTGTTACTTGGCACTTAATGCCAAGCGGTGTTACTAAATTGTGGTGTTACTTGGCAGCGTTTAGTGCCAAGCGGTGTTACTAAATTGTGGTGTTACTTGGCAGCGTTTAGTGCCAAGCGGTGTTACAAGTGTTGAACTAGGTTGTGTTGTCTAGCTTTTTTAATTATTTTGGAAACACATAATATCTGAATACATTGTGTAATGTGTACTTACAAATGTCATATGTTGTGTATTATTCAGTAGCGTAGGCAGGATTTTTTGATGCTTCAGGTTTTACTTTTATTTTCAGACTCTTTCATTACTTTCAAACTCTTTCATTACTTTCAGACTCTTTTATTACTTTCATTACTTTCAGACTATTTCATTACTTTCAGACTATTTACTTTCAAACTCTTTCATTACTTTCAGACTCTTTCAACTAAACTTAATTGTGTTCATGTTTGTCAAATTCAAATAATTTGTAAAATATGGATGTGGTTGGGGTTTGAAAACAAATATGTTTTAAAAAGGTTTGCTTTCCTCCCTTGAATTTAGCTGCCAATTAGTTAAAAAAGTATTTTTTTTAAGCATATAATAATAATCTTATTCATTAACAGGTTTTAAATTTCTTATAAAACAACAAAAGTCCTGTCTACACCACTGGTGTTTTTGTTTGTCATTGTGTAATGTTTCTGTTGTGATGTTTTGTGTTGATAGACAGCTTGGCTTACCTTCACGCTGGTGTCTATCGTTAAAAATGATTATTAGCTAGCTTCATTACTGAAACTACTCCTTCTAATCATTCACTAAAAGCCAAGAAATATTTTTTTGAATAAATGCCTAATTTTTTTATCTCACTGTGACTTTTTATCTTTAGCATTGTTGATAAAATAGCTTTTTAAATAAAGAGTGTTTCCAGCCTTCCAATCAAATACTAGAGACTTCCACAAAAGCGATCTCACAAAGTAAGTTTCTTATTTAGTGTTTGATAATTGACTAAGTTTCGTCACCTTTTATATATTTTTTTACATCTTATTATGTAATTTTTCAACATTTAGACAACTTTTAAATAACTTTAAACAACTTTTATATGTGTATTCAGTGTTTTATATAACAATATTTTTCTTCATTTTATAGGTAGATTTCCTGTTATAACTGGTTTAAAAATTGTTAATCGTTAATCATTTTTTAAAAGCGTTTACTTTTTCTAAAGACGTATTACTAATACCATTAGTAATACGTCTATTCATACATTATCAAAAATACTTTATCAAATGTATATTCATACCATTTACTAAAAGCTATCTTCTCTATATATTATTGCCGAACTTAATAGTGTTAGTAGCGCTCTTTCGAGCGTGTTTGACAAACCCATGGCAACTATTGCAACCAAAGTAATGGCGAGGAAGAGTCTCAGCACTTTTTGATAAATAAACGTAAACAAAAGTGTATGCAAATATCTAACTTACGTAAACTTCAAAATATGAAATGTTAAAACATACAAAAACATGTCAAGTTTTACAGTTTTACTTTCACTTAAAAACAGCATTGCGGCAACGTCTCTTTAATTTTGATCAATTTACAAAGTCTTTTATTTATTATATATTTTTGAAATTTACGTCAAAATGCCGTGGTTAGCCTTACGTAAACTTTTATTTATTATAATTTTAAATTTGTTATTTGTCATGTTATTTTAAGTCGTATTAGCGCAAAGAAATTGGGTATATAACATGTAAATATTTAGAACTATAAAGTTGTTTTGTTTTGCATTTTAAATAACAATAATTTTATTAAAAAAAGCAAGCTGATGATTTGAACTTGCCACGCGGCAACCTTGAATTTTTTAAAACAGTGAGGGGGTTTTAAAAAAAAACATTCTTATTTAAAAAAACTTTAAAAATCTTATATTTATTTTTAAAATAAATTATTTTATTGAACTTATTATTTTTCAAAATAATAAAACGTTAAAACTATTTTATTTAAAATAATAAAAATATTTAGAATTTTACAGTTACTTATTTACGCCCCCGTTAAATATTCTAAACCGAGTGCGCAACTATGACAGAATTTAGAAAACCAATAAAATTGTAAGATACTCTGTTTAATATTGGAAGAGTCTACTCGGATGCTATAAACTAATGGACTCTATTATGTTTCTTTTTGTAATGTTTTTCTAACGGTTAACAAATAAAAGCAAAGCGGAGATACATCAACTGAGCGTTTAGGTTTGGGCAGGCATTCTTTTAAATTAAAGAAAAGAGTTTTGATACTTATTTAAATAGGGTTAATAAAATATTTTAAATTATATATATTATATTTAAAAAATTATAAAACTAAATTACATATGATTTTTAGATGAAACAGTAAAAATAATTGTTTAAAATACGTGCGTGCAAATAATTCCTACCAATACTAAACGTAAAAAAACGCTTACAAACACCAAAAGTATATTTACCGTGAATAAAATTAAGTTCAAAGAAAAATTGGAAGAAATGTTTAAAACTGTTTCAATAATAACATTTATTTTTAATTATTTTTGCTGTAAGTTGGGATGAAAAAAAAGGTCACTGGAATATGAACTCCCGGGGTGAGATGACTATATCTGTCTAAGTGTTGCGCGGCTACCAATTAGCCCATAAACGTATTCTCTATTTAGAATTTGAGATAATTTATGACGCATAAGAAGTGTAATTAAAAATTCAAAACCAAGTTTGGAACAACTGAATTTAAAAAAAATCTAATTAGATGTGTATATGTTATGAACGTTAACTAAGGCGTACTTTAACGGCATCACGTGCTGAATGTTTTAGCATTTTTCAAAGTTCGTAGTCTTTTTTACGTTTTTTCTTATTAAAATCTTTATAATCGGCATAATATTAAAAGCGTTTAAAGTTTTTTAAAGAAAATTATAACGTTATATAATGAAATTTTTTTGTCATATCAAAAAGTAAGTATAGTTTTTTATATGTAGTTTTTAAAACGGTTTTAAAAAAATATTGAGGTAAGGAATAAGTATAGAAAAGGTCGGTGTGGAATAGATTTACTAAGACCCTTATTTTACGTCCTGATAGCTATAGAAATGATCAGATAAGTATAAAAATGGTCGGTTCGGTAAAGACCCGTATTTTACGGGTCCGCCCAGCTAGTTTAAATTATAACGATTTTATTAACTACTGTAACATTTAACAAGTTGAAGAAGCTGGTATCTAAAATCCAGCGAAAATTTCTATAATAATAAAAAAATTATAAGTGTTGAGAGAAATCGTATTTTTGATGTTTTAAAATAATATATATATATATATATATATATATATATATATATAATATATATATATATATATATATATATATATATATATATATATATATATATATATATATACATATATATATATATATACATATATATATATATATACATATATATATATATATATATATATATATATATATATATATATATATATATATATATATATATATATATATATATATATATATATATATATATATATATATACATATATATATATATACATATATATATATATATATATATATATATATATATATATATATATATATATATATATATATATATATATATATATATATATATATATATATATAATTTAACAAATACAAATAAAGTACAAGGTTTCATTTATCCAAATAAACAAAAAAATTATTATTTCATTTTCATTAAAACTTACAGTTAGTTTATATTCATGTTTGTCAAAGTTTCTCAGATTAATTTTGAATTTTTTATATTTAGTGTCTATAAAAAGAGATTTTCATTCGGTTAATATTAATTTGTAGTTGTATTTTCATTCGGTTAATATAAATTTTTAGTTTAGATGAATTGTCTTTTTCGTCTTGGCATTTAGTTATGAATCAAAAGGAAAGTATATGAACTTAACCTTTCGAAATCATTTTTATTAGTGAGCACCAACGTGAAGGTAGCCAAGATACGCTTACCGCCCTAAAAAAAAGTAAGAAGCATTCACAGATTTCATTAACTGGAAAACCATTTTACACTCTTTTCAACTATATTAATAGAGAAATTTAACCATTTCACTATATTAATAGAGAGAATCTAATCAATCAACCAATCAATCAATTATATATTCTGGAGAAAAAGATCTAACTTCCACGGTCGTTACAAAGTTACAAATAGTTATAAAAACTAATTTAAAGTAAAAGCCTCTTTGATGATATAAAACATATTATAGACACATATAGTTTTTGTGATAATAAAAATAGCAACAAATTAACAAAACAACAATAATAAATATAATTAATTGTATAATAATAAGAATAACAATAATAATATCACCAGTAAGTATAATTAACACCCAATAAAAACGAATAAAATAAAAACATGATAATAATAAATACAATACATATACAACGGAATTGTTAAATAAATATTTAATAGAAGGCTGTTCATTAAATATGTCAACAAAAATTATAAAAACTAAAAGAGTTAAATCAATAAAATCTTCCATACAACAATCAATTATATATACATAGTTGCAGTTACAAACAGTAATAAACTGACAAAACGTAACTAATAACGATGACATAAAAACGATTATTGATAAAAGACTAAAAAGACTCGATAAATACAATAATTTTAGTTTTTATTATATAATAACAAAAATATATTGTGTATAATAAACAAATAAAGAAAATATAAACAAAAAAACACTTATTATAAATAAAATTGAGGTTACTTATTTTTTGCTGCACAATTTTTGTCTTTACCCTGTTGGCAGTAAAGAATACTAGATGAAGAAAAAATAAAAGGTATTCCTGACTAGGGAAAATCTTTATGCTCAAAATACACCTTGCGATTTTTTTTCATTATATCTAAGTGAAAAAAATTATGAATTATTTTGAAGCAATAAAAACTTATTTAATGTAGCTACTAAAATATTTACTTTAACTAGTAAGTAAAAAAGCTAGTTTCTTTTTGAATAAGGTGGTTGTTTAATGATTATTATAAATTAGATAATTATTTTTTGAATAAAGATAAAAGTAACATAAGTAATAATATAAAACTCAAAGCTTTTGCAAACCTTCTATGCTTTTTTCCATGCTTTGTTTAAAAGCAACAACGAAATGCACTGTGTGTAACATTTCATGTTCTTTAATTTTAGAACAGACATCTCCATATGACGCTAAAATATGCCTAGTTTCTAAGTTTGCAGGTGGATATGAAATCACAGGAGTGTTTGGGTATGAATCTATTTGTAATAAGCAAAGCAAAAATTACTAGGGTATACAACACACAGTAGATATGTATTATATTCATACAATATTAAAATGTATTATACATTAAAAATTAATTTAACACATTGCATACATATAAAATACATAAATACAAAACATGCACATATATTATGTATATTCAAAATATGCACTAACGTATGTACGTATGTAAATATTTTATTAAAATTTTTTATAAAAGAGACCTTTGTTTTCTTATTCCTGAAACATTATTCTACAAAAATATCACATTAAAGAGCTACATTAAAGAATAAAAATTACCCGATAAATCTTCCAATTGAAGAGAAAGTTCATCTTTACTCATTCATATTTAAATTATAATGCAAAAAGTTATATAAAGCAATCTTCGCGCAATTTTTTATAAACTCGCTTATTTAAATCTAGCGTGTTTGTTTTTTTATTTTAAACGCATGCGTACGAGCAGATAAGAACATTCTAGGTCTGCGTTTTTTTAAAAATTCATAATGTTATTTTGAATCTTCCGATAGAACGCTAATCGATTTTTACTACTAATTAATAAAATGGAAAAAATTAATGAAGTGTTGTAAGACTCTTTAACAACTAGTAAGTTATTTTTTTTCATAAAAGTATAAGTAATAGTTATTTTTAAAACTAAATTATGCAAAAATGATAAATGTAAAAATCTTTTTTAAATTTAAATATAAAAAATTCTTAACGTTCAAGGCTAAAACTTTTAGTAAACCTGTTGTTTTTGAATTAATTGTTAACTCAAAGTATCAATGAACAACTTTATAAAAGCGTCATACATATATAAGTGTAAAGATCACATATTTTATTGGTTTTTTCTTAACAAAAGTCTTGTTATTGTTTTTTAAAATATATTATCGTCATCTTTTTATCATCTTAAAATAAAACCTTTTAATTATTGATCACAATAGCCTGTTTAATAGGCTAATGTAAATAATAATTAAAAGATAAAGTAGTATACAATTTACATACTCCATTATCGAAACATGTTAATTATTAAATACAAAAATAAAGTAGTATACAATAAATTAATGTTAATAGTCAATAACAGTTTTAACATCTTTTACTAAAATACTTTGAAAATATAAACTTAATCATTAAGCTAATGTTTTTAAAGTATTTTAATAATGTTAAAGCATTACTGAGAGTATAAAAGATAAAATTGATATTGACTATTAATATTCAATAATAATTTTATCTTTTATACTATCAATACTATTTTGTATTAATAATTTTGAATTATAATTTTCAAGTTAATAATAAAATAATAATTGTTATTAATTTATTGTTTGCTTTTTTAAGTTTGTAACAATACTCCAAGTTTGTTGTTGTTAGCAATTAGATTTTTTTTTTATATTATTTTCATTGTTAATTTGTTGTTAGTAATTAGATTTTTGTTATATTTTCATTGTTAATTTTCTGTTTCAATTTTCATTTTGTCATTTATGATGGTAGAGTTGAAAAAAGTAAACAATAAACAACAAGACAGAATTTATACTACTTCTTATTGGAAACAAGATGGAACTTTCAAAAGATAAAGAAATCCGCTAGTTGCTATTGTTATATCAGGGAAGTTTGAATTTTAATAATTGGAGTATAAAGTTAATGTAAAAATGCTCACAGTATATTTTGTAACCAGCAAAATAAGTACGACAAGTTTTATGGCTTGCAAATTGGTTTGCAAGTTTTGTGGCTTCCAAATAGGTACAACAAGTTTTTTGACTTGCAAATAAGTACCACAAGTTTTGTTGCTTGCAAATAAGGTACAACAAGTTTTTTGGCTTACAAATAGGTATCGGAAGTTTTGTTGCTTTCTAATAGGTACTGCAAATTTTGTGACTTGCAAAAAAAGTACTGCAAGTTTTATGACTCGCAAATTTAGTACTGCATGTTTTTTGGCTTGAAAGTAGGTACCACAAGTTTTGTGGCATGCAAATTGATGGTTGGCTCTGGCTTACCTTTATGAGTGTCTATTGTTAAAAATTATTCATTTTATTTCATTAATATAATTTAAAAATTAATTTATTTACTAGAAGCCCAGACAAGAAATAATTATATTTTTTATTTTATAAAACTTGTTTTTTTGTGTGTGTGTTTTTTCCTCAGGTTGGAGTGATTAATCTGTTCCAATATATACTCAGATACATCTTGTAATGTCGTAAAATAGTTTTTTATTCCAATTTCTTTTTTAAAAAAAAAAAGCATTTTTACGCTTCTTTGTAAAATTGTAATTAAAATTTTGTCATTTGGTTCTGACAAAGGAGGGGATGGCTTGCTCCTCCTTTTATAAAGATATATATATTTGATGAAGAAAAACTTTTTTGCGTACTGCCTGAAAAGAGGTTGTATAAGTGCAAAACATAAATTTTGAGTTGGTATAATTTTGAGTTGTTATTTTCGTGTATGTTTATCAAAAGGACTGATAGCTTTATAAAATAGTCTAGGATAATAAAAATAAAGTTTATTCTTAAAGTTGTTAAAGGCCAAATAATGTAAAATTATTAATAATTTTTGGCTGACAAGAAATAAATGAATTAAAATAACAAGTAAATTTTTTTCTATTTTTGGTTATTATTGAATAATCAGTTATAAATAATATATTATATAATTTTTTTTTACAAAATTGTAATCTTGTTTGTACCTTTTATGTTTTCAGCAATTGATATGAAGGGTTCTTATTGGTAGGTAGATAATAAGTGTTCACAATGTAAAATAATAGACATTAATTTTATAATAGAATACTGACAAATATTTATAATAAAATAATACAGTGTTATTAATACTGTAAAAACAATTGTTCAGGGTAAGATTTTTAAAATTGCTTCAGAAGAATGAAAACTTAGATATCGCAGTTAATAGCCTTTCTTGACCCATAGACAAACATAATAATGTCTTGATAATTTCCGAATACATTTATAACAACTCTATACGTTATAAATGCATTCGGAAATAAGTTTTCAAATCTGATAAATAAATCTAAAAATCTTTGCAGCTGTTTTTACCTCAGCTGGTAGAAGTTCTCGAAGAACCTTATAATTAGAAAAAATGTTAATTCCACAAACATTCTTTTCTTCTTCAAAAAGTGCATTTCCGCAAACATTCTTTTTTTCTTCAAAAGGTGCCTTTTTTGAGTCTGTAGGCTTTTTTTTCAAAATTTAGGAACGATTCTAGGTCTTTACACCTTTGAAACAATTTATCTTTTTTAACTACTTTTAGTTTGTTTATATGTTTCAAAAAACCAAACATTGTATCGTAATTAGTTATTTGTTCAAATCTTCTGCAATAATAAAAAAATACTCCATTTTAAACATTTACTTGGCGGATCGTAGGATCTCCCTCATACTCAAACATTCTTCTTTTCTTTCTCTGCCTGGCTTCTTTGAAATTTAGCTCTACACCAAAAGTTTCAATAAGTTCTCTTACTAACAATGTTGCCGGCACAAAACCTAAATCAAACAGCATTTGAAACAACTACGACGCAACCCTAAGGTGCATTTTTTGAGTCTGTAGGCTTTTTTTTGTCATAGCTTATATCATTCATAACTGATGATGTTTCACTATTGTTTTTGTTTTTTTGGATCTTCATTGAACTCAACTAGTTCAACTAATGCAGTATGAACTTCCTTAATTTGATATCAAGGCGCTTTTACACTTTCCAGTTTACTTTGCCAACGATTGTCACAGGACCTTTTTACAGCCAGATTTAGTACATGTTGAATAAAAATTTGTTATTGCATTTTTGACGAAGAAAAAAGTACATAAATTCTAAGCACAACACCAAAAAAAAACGTAATATATTTAGATAATCATTTTGCTGCGTCCTAAAGTTGAGGCTATGGCTAGCGCAGGGCATGTAAAATGGTTTTGGACTTTTTTCTAAGATCGGTGCCTATAGGCAAGAGTGGATACTTTTTATATTAGAACCGTTGTCATACCATTGTCCCCTTCAGTCCCTGATTTGCAATCCAATTTCATCTAACATTTGTAAATGAACATCAGTTAGACTTTCTCCCGTTGTTGATTTAACGTCTGAGAATCCAAGGAAATGTTCTTTGATGCTTATCTTATTTATATATTTACATCTTCATTTTCACTCTTGCAGAACTTGCATTCATGTTAATTTTTACAAGAACTTGCATTCATATTAATTTTCACAAATCGCATGACCAATGATAACTTCTCCTTCTGACTAAGATCCGATGTTCAGCCTATTCATTTTTGCCTTGTTTTTATTTAACTTTTTTTATTAATTTGTACTTACTTTTAAATTTTATTTTAAATTGTTTCATTTAATTTGTTCTCGTTTTTTCTTTTTAGATATTTCATTTTCTCTTCTTTTTTAGTTTTGAAAAACAAAATGAAATTTTTGCCTAATATATATAGATACGTATATATATATATATATATATATATATATATATATATATATATATATATATATATATATATATATATATATATATATATATATATATATATATATATATATATATATATATATATATATATTTATAAATATATATATATATATATATATATATATATATATATATATATATATATATATATATATATATATATATATATATATATATATATATATATATATATATATGTATATATATATATATATATATATATGTATATATATATATATATATATATATGTATATATATATATATATATATATATATATATATATATATATATATATATATATATATATTTATATTTATATTTTTTTTACAATAGGTATTGCATTGGCTAAAAACTCATCAAACAAAAGATGCAAGTTCTGTGATTTCTATCAAATCATAGCGTTCGAACGTCAAAGTTCTTCTCAAGCAAAATAAAGACTCAAGATTCGTATAAAAGTTAAGCAGTCGAAAAAAACATTTTTTTAATAGGTGTATTATTATTACGAATATTTTAACGTTATTACAATGATTATTACAACTAATTTGGTTTTCTTTGTTATTATGAAATCAAGTTGCTTTATTTATCAGCATAAAAATCAATTTTCGTTTATCACGAAAAATAACTGGGGAAAAATAATCACGTGAGTATGTGTAGTTTTTCTTTGGACATATTAAACTTATACTACGCATGCCCACGTGATTAGTTTTCCCGTCCCTTTCCCGTTCCCGTGGAAAAACGGATGTATGAAAACTCGCCTTGACGCTTGGTTTCTGTTGCGTTTTTAAAACCTTCTAAAACAAAAATAATAACACGTATCAAAAATGATTTTTATTCCGTGAAATTAACTATTACTATTTACCATAAATACCAGTTAAAGTATTAATGGTTTCACCGTTATGGAAACGTAGTATTATATTGTAATAACTTTCCGTAAGGAATGTGAATCCACTGATAAAAACATGCGACATTTAAATTTGACTTTAAAATCTCAAAAAACAAGTGTTAAACTCTAGTAAAACTGCCCGTAATATACACGTGCTTTTGGTTTACGCCTGGATCGTGAAAAACACGTGCCTATATAGGTTTTATTTCCGAAAATGAAACTAGTGCCGGTAGGGATGCATTTTTTGTAAAAAACAGTAGTTTAAATTTATAAATTAAAATTTATTAAAAATACTTTTATTGTAACATCTTATCAGATCGATAGCTTTCACGAACTGACCGACATAAATACAGTTATTAAAAAAAATTCCCCTCGCTCCTTCTCTTTTATTTGAATATACTTTTATGTTTAGCTTTATATCTTGCATTCTTGTAGTCTTATGGTATTGTATTTTACTGCATTGCTTAACCCAAATAAAAATCTACTTTATAAACAAACTTTATGTTTTGTGTTCTTACTCTTACAATGAATATACTGTTTCTCAAATGTACATTGGTTTACCCCGCAGGTACACTTTTTTACCCCGCAGGTAACTTTTTTTGTATTCAATATTACTAATAGTTTTGCAATTTCATTTTCACTGATAAATTTTTTAATAATACGCAGTATAAAAGTATTAAAAAATCAACGAAGAGGATCAAATGGTTATAGTAAATCATTTCCATACCTTTAACACTAAAGGTAAGCAGAATTTGTTCCTACAATTCTTGTTTCATTGAGAAGTACAACTAAATTTGCGGTACAAAAAGTTAAGTCTTCAGACATTTTAGACTTTAGGACAAGGTGACCACAATTTTACAAAAAAAGTTGTGTTTTTGATGAAACCAAAGGTAAGATGAAAAGCAAGTTGAAAATGACAAAAAGCAGGATATTTCAATGAGCAAGTTTATGCACTGCACATATAATTTTCATCTAAGGATAGTGGCTGAAGCTTACCCTGCATGAAAAATACTAATAAAGATTGGAAAAATGGCATGAAAAAATGACAACCCTAGATTCCAGTGGAGACTTGAAGACTTTTATACTGAAATTTATATGTGGCCAACAACCAAAGTTGTTGAAGTTGAAAATGATAACTAAAATGCTTCTATTGCTTATCTCCAGGCTAAAGAGATTTCTTTGAAGACAGTATATATTTCTAAATTTAGTTCTTTATATATATTGGAGTGCAAATGTAAATACTGATTTCTTTGTGTTTTTTGTAAAGAGCATTATTTTTTAAACGCATTTAACTGTTTTTTTATCAATTTATGCTAAAAAAGGGATGAGTCAAGCAAATTTAACGATTTTTTATTCATATGGAAGCTTTATAAATGTCATTAATCAACTTTGTTTCATGATAACTGTGGTAATAAAGAAATTATACACAAAAAATTACATCTTTTTAAATAAAAATAAAAATAATGCAAAGTTTTATTTAGTTTTCTCAAAACTATGTGTTGTTTTTATTTATTTATTTCGTCATATATAAGCATTTTACAATATTCTCGTTTCCAAGTATAATAAAATAAATCAAAATATAATTTGCGTGATATATTTTTTACAAAGTATCCAAAATATATAAAATATAATAATTTAA
Source organism: Hydra vulgaris (assembly GCF_022113875.1). Lineage (NCBI taxonomy): Eukaryota > Metazoa > Cnidaria > Hydrozoa > Anthoathecata > Hydridae > Hydra > Hydra vulgaris. Next base: position 53,815,850 of record NC_061156.1, on the reverse strand, counting down.
ATTCACTATATAAAGCAAGTTAAAATAACAATAATAAAATAAAATTTGCTAAATTAAATAAAGTAAAGAAATTTAAAAGATTAGCTTTACAAGTTTTTTTAAAAAAAAAAATAAATAATCATTTTATATAGCAAGTTAAAAATAGCTATACTATAATAAGACTTCTAAAGTAAAATATAGAAATAAAATATATATAATTATTTACATTTTTTTTTTTTGTGTCATTATCTCATTATATACAAATACTCATTATATAAAGCAAATATATATAAACCATATTGTAATAAGATAAAAATACTTCAAAAGTAAAGCAAAAAAAAAAAAAAAAAAAAAAAAAAAACAGCAAGAAAAAAAAATAAGTAAAAAAAAAATTAAATTTTAAAACTAAAAATATAAAAGTATGTTTGCATCTGTTAAGTCGAGCAAATTCTGTTTAACTGCATTTTTAAAAGATTGTATTAAGGTTATACTTTTCATTTTGTCGTCAAGAATTCTGTTCCATAGGCGAGGTCCTCTATATGAAATTGAGTAATCTGTTTTTTTTAATGTTGACTTAGGTAAGCTAAAATTGTGAATAGAGCACCTCGTTAAGTATTTATGAGAAATAATTGAAAAATGATTGTAAAAGAATTTAGGAAGCATGTCATTTTGATATTTAAACATAAATAATAGGTTTTGGTATAAATTTAACACATAGACGTTTAAAGCTTTGATTTCACGGAGTAACGGTTTGGCGTGGGCACATTTATGCATATTACATATAACTCTACTGGCTTGTTTTTGTTTTATATATATTTTCTTTAATGCTGATGAACAAGTACTGGCCCAAGCAATGTTACAGTAGCTAATGTAACTATTAATAAAAGAGTAGTATATATCTTTTAATCATTTTTTACTTAGTAGGTGTTTTGTTTTATACATAATGCCTATTGTTTTAGAAATTTTGTTTTCAACAAGCGTAATATGACTTTTCCAATTAAGATGTTCATCAAATATTACTCCCAGGATTTTCATTGACACGACTCTTTTTACAATAATTCTGTTTATGACTAACTGAGGAAGTTGAAGAGGCAAACTATCTGACTTAGATGACTTAGATGAAATAAAACATATTTAGTTTTACTAATATTTAAAAAGAGTTTGTTTACTTTGAACCAATCTTCCAGGTTTGTCAGCTCACGATTTACTATGGTAAAAATTGTTTTTATATTAGAGTCGGAGTAAAAAATAGTCTGCGAAAACCATCTGCGAAAAGGATAAAGTTAAGCATATCTGAGGAACGGTATATGTCGTTCACATAGATTAGAAACAGTAGGGGTCCAAGAATAGTTGTTTACTACTACCCTTTTAGAATAAGGCGCTATATTTCAGAGAAAGAAAATAAAGAAATAAAGCTAAAATATTTCAGCTTTATTTCTTTCTCTTCAATAGGGAAATGTTTATTGTAGTGATCTAGAAAAATATTTATAAATAAATTATATGCGGAGTTTGTGTTCAAACCAAACTCCGTCCCTATTTACTACCGATAGAATTTTTAATAGAAAACTGATTGATTTTTCTTTTATAAATTTTGATTTTAGGAATGTTATAATTAAATTTGAGAAAATGAAAAATAAATAGGAAAATGATCTGATATACCGGTTTTGATATTCCTGCTTTTAAAGAGGTTTCTAGAAATGTGTTTGTTAATATATTGTCTAAAGCAGAGACGAAGGTTGGGGTTACCAGGGTAGGTTTGTTGATGATTGGGAGGATACACAATTGAAACAGATTATCAAAAAATCATTTTATAATTGCATTTTCTTTGTAGTTTAGACTGTTATTTAAATCCCCTATAAAGAAAATATTTTTTTTCTTGTCATTAATTTTGATGAAGATTTAATTTAAAAAACTTGATTTAATTTAAAAAATTAATTATATCACCTGGTGAAATTAAAATATTTTTTGATTTATCACCTGTTATTTCAAAAGTAAAGACTTCGCTATCAGTGTCAGAGATTAAGAGATATACGTATATTTGGATATACGTTACGAGTCCTTCCTCTTCTTGTGTTTTTTTTTCTTTCAAATGATATTAGTTTGTAATTTGTAATTTGAAAATTTGAGTTTGTTTGAAATGATTCATCAGAACACCACATTTCGGTTATGCAAATCATACTGAATGAGTAATTGCAATCTATTAGAAAGTTAGTTGATAACAAAGCGTTCAAGAAAACAAGCAAATCTGTCTCTCTCTCTCTCTCTCTCTCTCTCTCTCTTTCTCTCTCTCTCTATCTATCTATCTATCTATATATATATATATATATACATATATATATATATATATATATATATATATATATATATATATATATATATATATATATATATATATATATATATATATATATATATATATATATATATTTATATATATATATTTATATATATATATATATATATATATATATATATATATATATATATATATATTTTAAACTATTTTTTTAATAAAAAAAACAGGTTTTGAGTAACACTAGTCATCTTCATGGGTGTTATAAAAAAACAACAATACAAAATATAATTATTCTTGTACAAACTAATGATAATATAATTACAAAAATACAATAAAATCAGTTAAAAAATTTATCATGTCATACAAAAGAAATAGGAAATAACAAAAAAAATAGGTTAAAAAGATACATAATATGTATAAAAAAATAGCAGCTAAACAGAAAGTGTCATTTATACATAATTAACCTGTTTATTCACATCAGTTTTTAACCATTCTATAAACATACTTTTTTTAAGCTTTTGCTCAAATTTGTTAGATGCCGAATCTAACACAGAGAAACACTTATTATTTAGTTATTATTTAGATTGCAAGTAGTTTCGCCAACAGGAGTTACATCCTCCACCTATATAACAGAAGTTACATCCTCCACCTACGAATTTATGCACCACGAACGAACTCTAGAGGAATAGAATCTTTAGAAGAACTTAGAAATTTTTAGTGAGGTAAATACTAATTTAATATTTGCTGAACTGAAATATCTTTTAGCAATTGAAATCTGTCTTTTTTTAGTTAAATCAGTTATTTTCCCCAAAAACAGCAGTTTAATATCAAAGATTCTTTGAATTTTGGTTGTGGTACAAGATTTAAATTAATCTTGTTTAAATAGAAGTTATATATTTTTGAAATGAGCCAAGATGGGTACATGTTTCTTTGAAATACTTTAAAGAGGTCGTTTATGTCAGCAAAAAAAAGTCTTAAATCAAGAAAATAATGACTTGTCCGCCACGTAAGAATATTTTTTTTTGTTTCAAAAATTTTTATTCTTAAAATAAGAATTTTTTTTCTTGTTTTAAGAAGTTTTTTTCTTAAATATATTTTTTTCTTGTTTCAAGAATATTTATTCTTAAAACAAGAGTTTTTTTCTTGTTTCAAAAACTTTTTTTTTTGTTTTAAGAACTTATATTCTTAAAATAAGATTTTTTTTTTCTTATTTCAAGAACTTATATTCTTAAAATTATGTATTTTTATCTTGTTTCAAGAACTTTTATTCCTTAAAAAAATCATTTTTTACTTGTTTCAATGTAATTTTTATTTAAAATAAGATTCTATTATTTTGTTTCAATAATATTTTACATCATAATATTTACATGATAATATTTTACATCATAATAATATTTTTTCCCATAAACTATAAAACAATATTACAATAGTTCTTTTTCTATGGAAGAAATGAAACATTATTTTAAAATTAGGATGATATATAATAAGAATATTCCAAAAGCTTTTATACATTTAAACAACAAATCTAATCGTTGAAATAACAAATTGTTCTTTGGATTGTTTTATTATTGTTCATGCTTGTAGCGGCAATACTCCCCCATGTCCATGACAAGTGTATTCTAATAAGTTCCATCAAGAAGTCAGAATATATATATATATATATATATATATATATATATATATATATATATATATATATATATATATATATATATATATATATATATATATATATATATATATATATATATATACACACACACATATACATACATATATATATATACACACATACATATATATATATATATATATATATATATATTTATATATATATATATATATATATATATATATATATATATTTATATATATATGTATATATATATATTTATATATGTATATATATATATATATATATATATATATATATATATATATATATATATATATATATATATATATATATATATATATATATATATATATATATATATATATATATATATATATATATAGATATATATATATATATATATATATACATATATATATATAAATATACATATATATATATATATATACACATACATACATACACAAACACACATACATACATATATATATACATACACACACACACACACACACACACACACACACACACACACACACACACACATATATATGTATATACACATTTTATTATTATTTTTTTTTTAATTATTATTATTATTATTATTATTTTTTTTTTTTACAAACTAAGAATATGCAGCTTTGCTTGCCGTTTAAAGGACGATATTCCATTTAAGTCTTTTCATTTTTGATTTTTCAAGTTTTTCCATATTTTAGGTGTGAATTTTCAATTATGTCACCCTGTGACATAATAGAAAATTCAAAACCCCGGGCTTTAGTTTTTTTAATATAATAGTTATGGAAGCTATTTGATCGTAGATTATAACTTTGAGAAAATGATGACGAGAATATATCTAAAAAAGAATTTGGTAGCATATTATTTTTATATTTGAACATAAAAATAAGAATCTGATATAAATTAAGTTTTTCCAAGTTTAAGACTTTCATATTTGTCATCCCATTTGAAGGATTGTCCATTCTACCTAGATAATGAATTGCTTTACAAGCATGATTTTGCAAGCCTTGTAGTTTGATTAATTTTGTTTTGTGTGTATTAGCCCACACTATATTAGCATATGTTAGATGACAGTGAATTAGACTAAAGTAAAGTTTTTTTCTTGAACAGAAATCAAGAAGATAATATATTAAAAGTAGAACAATTACGTACAAAAGTTACAATTATATGCTTCTCTCCACCCCCACCCCCACCATTACTGCAAGGTTTAAAGGGGGCAGGAGGAGGTAAAATTTTTTTTTTTCGTGATTAGATTTTTTTGCGTTAATTTGAGCCCTGTATATATATATATATATATATATATATATATATATATATATATATATATATATATATATATATATATATATATATATATATATATATATATATATATATATATATATATATATATATATATATATATATATATATATATATATATATATATATATATATATATATATATATATATATATATATATATATATATATATATATATATTTATATATATTTATCAAGACCGTAACCACCGGGTGGGCCAGGGGAGCCTAGGCCCCCAGCTTCAAGAACTATAGGCTATAGTTCTTAAAGTTGGGGGCTTTTCCCATGCTATGTTTGGGCCTCTCCTTATCTCGGGACCCCTAAAATGGATACCTAAAAAAAAAAAAGGACTTTCATATATAATATGGGCCCCCCTAATTATAAAGTTGTGATTACGGCGCTCTGATATATATATATATATATATATATATATATATATATATATATATATATATATATATATATATATATATATATATATATATATATATATATATATATATATATACCCAGTAAGCACAGATCGTTTTTAAAACGTTTAAAAAACGTTAAAAACCGTTTTCATAGGTTTTTTAAACGTTTTAAAAACGTTCTGTGCTTACTTATATATATATATATATATATATATATATATATATATATATATATATATATATATATATATATATATATATATATATATATATATATATATATATATATATATATATATATATATATATATATATATATATATATATATATATATATATATATATATATATATATATATATATATATATAACAGTAGAAATAGTAATTACAAAGCTAATTACAAAAAATTATTTCTAATTTTACTTAATTAACTTTTTATATTGATATAGATATACGCCAAACGGCGCTATCTGCGAAAAGAATTTTTTTGGATTTTTATACCCAAAAATGCTGAATCTTCTTTGATTTTCTTTTTTTAGGTATTAAAGTATAGAAAAAAATAAACATATATATAATAGTTATTATATCAGAATTTATATTAAGTTTGCATTTATTCTATATTAATGTATCAAAGTTATATTAATGTATTTTTTTATCAATCTGATACGTATTAATTTTATATTTTTTTCTTTTTATCACGATAATAAATGTATATTTTATATGGTATACCTGAAAAAGAAAATAAATAAATAAATAAAAGGTAGCAAATGAATAAAATTGATCTAGTTAATAAACTAAAACAAAACTTCATATTTGCGCCTATAGAACTATACGAGTTTATAATATATGGACCAAACGAGTAAGATCAAAGCATAAAAACATTAGATACCACCTCTTTTATAAATTATCGTTTCCTGATCGTGCGTACGATTAAAAATTTAAGTATAATTGAGTTTTTCATTCAAATGGTTTAAACTGATGTTTTCATTCAATTTTTTTTATTCTAATTGTTTTCCAAAAAAAAGTGAAACAAAAAATTTTCTTTAATAAATTGAATTATATTAAGTATAAGAATATGCTTAAATTATTTTTTTAGAAAAAAATAAAATAACTTATTAAATTTAATTTAAATTTTTTATAATTTTTATTTTAACTTGCAATTTGCAATCACTGCTTTGAAGTTTACAATAGAATGTTTCTACTTTTAAAACTATTTTCAAGAAAAAATATATATTTAAAAACGTTTAAAAAATTTACGATTTAAGAAAAAAAAACTTTCTTCTTTTATCCCTTGTTTCTTCAAACTTTTTTTAAATTTTTAATTTTTTTTTTAAATTTCAAATTTCAATCACAAAATTATTTGAACAAGTGAATTTTAAGGCTAAAACTCTCTTGTTAAATTGATTTCATTTTAAATAAAATTCCTGAAAACAATTGCGTATTTATAGAAAATGTTTAGTCAAGATGTCGCTATAAATAAAATGAAAATATAAAAAAATGGATCGCGTTTTTCATATTCTATTCGACAATTTTTGTTAAAATAATTATTAGTTAAAAGCTTATATTATGTGTTAACAACATGTAAGACCTCAATTGAAACATGTCTATGGCTAACTTTTGCGAGTATATTAAATAAATTAATATAATTGTTAAATTAATACTTGAGTAACTGTAAGTTACTATCTTAACTTAACTGGTTGTTTTGATTTAGGTTATAAATTCATTTACTGTGATATACTCTATCCATTCAGTAAAGTTAACTAAATATAGCTTAAATAGTTTCAAGGTCGTTAAAGCGAAAAACGTAAAAGCAAAAAAGTTGCTGGTTATATTTTAGCACAATATTACTAATAGATATTTTATTTAATAAAAATGAATTTATATATACTTTATTATACTTAAAGTAGTAAAAATAATTATATAAAATTGTTTATAAAATAGTAATTTAAATCATTATTATTAAGTTAATTTGGAGCAACGTTTCTTTTAAAAAAAGATAAAAATGCTGTTTTGTTAAAAAAATAGAATGAAGAAAAAATTATTTAATTTGCTTCTACTCAGAGATTTAAAGTTTAAATAAAAAAAGTGCTTTACGTCGAATAAAAATATTGGCGCGAAAAAGCAAATGATCGTGATTTCTATTCATAAGCAAATGATCATACTTCTATTCAAAAAACAAACTTTGTGTGACGTACTTTAGTATTACTATTATTATTATTATTATTATTATTATTATTATTATTGCTATTATTATTATTATTATTATTGCTATTATTATTATTATTATTATTATTATTATTATTATTATTATTATTATTATTGTTATATTTTCTTTGCCGTATAATTAAATTTACAATGAGAAAAAACCATTCATGTATAAAAATTGGCCGGAGCAAGAAGAAGACATAAACTGTCTTATCGCCAAGCCCCGTTTACATTAGCGTCACAAAGTTACAAGTTAAAAACTAAAAGGTTAAAAATTGAAGTACAATACAATATTAGTTCGACCAAATATAAGACACAAGTAATAAATCGAATAAATGTTATTTGTCTGTTCAAAATTAATAGTATATATATTTTTATTTTAATAAGAAATAAACAAGATACACAAGACAATAGTAAATGAGTAGTGATGACTTTTTCAGGTTTAATTAATTTAGGTGATTTTAGAATAAATCTTTAAAATCGAAAGTTTTTTCTAATAGAAAACGTTTAGATTCTCTTTTGAATTGTTCTAAGGAGATGCCTCGAAGAATTTTATTTTTAATTATATTTTTTAAAAAACCTTTCCATATAAATGGTCCCCGGTATTGAATTTGAAATGAATTGAGTTTTAAATAAGATCTTGGAATAACAAAATTATCAGATGAAAATTTAGTGGGATATTTATGAGATATTTCGGTAAAGTAAGACTGAAATATATTAGGAGATAACGCATGTTTTGTTTTAAACGTGAATAGCATAACTTGGTATATATTAAGTTTGTAAATATTAAGCACATTAAGTTTCTTTAAAAGAGATTCACCATTAACAGTTCTGTTAACGCCAAAAATAATCCTACAAGCATGTTTTTGTTTGCTATAAATTTTTTTGAGCTTCCCATAATTGGTACTTGCCCATGCAAGATTACAATAGGAAAGATAACTATGAATAAATGAGAAATATATAATTTTTAAAGATTCCGTATTAAGAAAAGGTTTAACTTTATATAGCATTGAAATATTTTTGGAGATTTTATTTTCAATAGATCTAATATGATATTTCCATGATATATTTTCATCTAATATCACTCCTAGAAAGTTAATAGTTGACTCTCTTTTAATAACTTTTTTGTTCATAAAGAGATCAGGTAGTTTTAAAAAAAGGTTATCACCTTTACTAGGTTTGTGGAACAACATAAATTTAGTTTTCCCAACATTTAATGAAAGTTTATTATTCGTAATCCATTCATTTATTTTTAATAACTCTTCATTAAAAATTCTAAACAGATCTTTAATATTTCTGTTAGAGTAAAAAAGATTTGAGTCATCAGCAAACAAAATAACGTTTAGAATTTTGGATGCTAAATACAAATCATTAATGAACAGTATGAATAATAAGGGCCCTAAGATTGATCCCTGGGGAACACCACAAGTTATGATATGTTTTTTTTCTTCATTTTCTGTATATATTATGTATTGTTTCCTGTTTGAAAGGTAACTTTTAAACCATTGTGAGTTATTGTTTAATACTCCATACATTTCTAGTTTTTTTATTAGAATATCATGATTAACAGTGTCAAATGCTTTTGACAAATCAATAAAAACTCCTAATGTATAGCAATCATTATTGAACCCATTGGATACATAATTTATTAGATCGACTACTGCATGGTCCGTTGAATTATTTTTTTTAAACCCAAATTGTTTATTATACAGAATATTGTTCTCAGTTAAATAGTTGTTAAGTCTATCATACATAATTCGTTCTAACAATTTAGAGAAACATGGTAAGACAGAAATAGGTCTATAATTGGACATATTTGTATCATCGCCATTTTTAAAAATAGGTATAATCTTAGCAATTTTTAATTTCTCCGGTACAATACCGGATTTTAAAGAAAGGTTAAAAATGTGAAACAGTGATAGTTCAATAATATCAAACACAGCTTTAACTACATTAACGCTAATTTTATCAATGCCCGCACATTTATTATTTTTCAGACAGTTGAAAGCATTGCGCATCTCACTTAAGTTTAAATTAGATTCTATCATAGATGTGTTGGGTGTATTTATATAAGATTCGAAGTTGTTTGAGTTGGTTTTTGGAATTTTATCAGCTAATTTTGGTCCAATATCAAGAAAAAATTTGTTGAGCTTGTTAATTATGACTTCTTTATTATAAGTTATATCCCCGTCAACTAAAAGTTTTTCTGGCAATTTATTATTTTGACATTTATTTGTACCGATTATCTGCTTAATTACATTCCACGTCTTTTGTGTGTTTCCATGTGTTTTTTCTAGCAACTTTGCATAATAATTTTTTTTTAGATTGTTTCTTTATTTTTTCAAACAAGTTTTTATAATTTTTATATTTTGTTTCATTTTTATATGTTTTATGTTTTAAATATTTTTCATAAAGGTTTTGTTTCCTCTTTGATGATTTGAGTAAACCTTTGGTCATCCAAGGGCTTAAAAGTGATTTAGGATTTATAATTTTTTTTATAACTGGAAATGCCAAATCATAGTATTTACAAAACTGCGCCAAAAATAATTCATAGGCGTTATTCACATCTTGCGATTGTAATATAAGATCCCAATTAGTTTTTTCAGATAAAAGATTTCGAAAATATATTATGGAGTTTTTATTGATTTGTCGCATTGATATTGTTGATTTAGAGACAGAATGATTAAGGGTTATATTATCTGTAGTTAAGAATATTGGGTAATGATCTGTTATGTCAGTTTTAATTATACCCGATTCTAAAGGGCAATTATGAAAATTATTAGTAAATATTTTATCTAGTAAGGTCGACGAAGTCTTAGTTATTCTCGTCGACTTATTTATAGTGGGAATGATATCGTATTGTATAAGTGTATCTAAAAAGCATTGAACATTTAGATTTGAAGCATGATTTAACAAGTTTAAATTATAATCACTAGTTAAGTACACGTGTTTTTTTGTAATGTTAATTTTGCTTAAAAATGTTTTTAGATAGGTATGAAACTTTTTTAAATTACCAGATGGCTTTCTATAAATAGAACTAATAATTATATTTTTGGTCGCTTTATTATTTATTTCAATGCATAACGACTCACAATCTGTTTCGTTAACGCTGAGGTCGTTACGCAATTCAAAGTTAAGATTTGTGAACAAAGATACTTAAACCACCACCGACAACGTGGTTTTGACGCGGTTGGTGGACTGACTCGTAATTACTTAGCTCATAATTATAGTTTTTTTCATTGCTTTTCAACCACGTTTCCGTGAGAGTAATTATTTGAAAATCATGATTTAGATCATGCAATAATAATTTTAGATTATCAAAATTTTTATTGATACTTCGAATGTTTAAATTTAAAATTGAAAAACTATTTATTTTATTTTTTTGACACAAAAAATGAGTAGCTTCACGGATTGAATAATACTCACTTTCAAAGTTTTTTTTATTGAAATAGTCATCATCACTCTCAGTATTCAAATTTAATAAAAGATTATCATCCATTTTTAAAAAAGTAGAATATAATAACAATCTAAATCACATATATAAAAAAAAGGAAAAATAAAAGGTACCGTTAAGCTAGAAGAAACATAAAATATTTACTTTTCTTTTGGAGACCATTCTCGTACAATCAACTTGTCGTATGATATAAACGCGAATTTCCCACCTTCTCGAGCTTTTTTCATTTCCATCCGTAATTCTTTTCTTATTTGTACCGTCTCCGCACAATAATCCTCATTTATATATATGTTTTTGCCTTTTAATTTTGAAGAATTTTTTAGGATTCTTTCTTTATCTTTATAGTTTAGTAATTTTTGTACTATAGATCTTACTTTTTTGCCGTCTCTGATTCCAGTTCTGTGAGCCCTTTCAATTTTAATTTCTTTCAGTCCAAGTGATTCTTTAAATAGCTTCAACACTTTTTCTTCACTATTGCTCCAACTTTCATTATCATTTTCTTTTAAACCGTCGATTCTCAGGTTATTCCTTCTCGATCTATCTTCAATTTCTCTTAGTTTGCTTTTTACCTTTAATATCTCACTTTTATCCCTTAGGGATAAAATTAGGGGTGGAATGCAAGAAGTGAACTTGAGTCAAGCTTGACTTGAATTTTACATTGCAACCAATAGCGACTGAGTATGGGTTTTCCCCTCAAAAATACTCTGCCGTTATTGGTTACAAAAAAAAGGTCAAGTCGAACTTAACAAAAGTTTGCTTCTTGCATTCGACCCTAGGGATCTTCTTTGGATTTATATTGTTGTTTTATGACACGATTTGATGCACAATAATTTTTTTTTGTTTCTGTCTTAATGTAAAAAAGTTGTAAACTTGTAAAAGATTTTGATGATAAGATCATTATGCTCCTCTATCAGAAGCCTTGTTTGTTTTAATAAACGATGACAAATGTAAATAAGCCAACAAAAAAAAAAAATAATAATTTATTTGTTCTAAAAGCATCGTAAAGGTCAACTTTCTATGATTAGGACTAAGAGATTGACAATTTATGAAAAAGCAAGTAAGGAAGAATATTTTTGTTGGTTAAAAAAAATGGCGAACACTGGGTGTGTTCAATAAGTTTGGTGAACTTTAGGTGTTATGTCTAAAAAAATTGCAAACACTTGGTGTTTTATCTTATGTATATAACTACTACTGGTTAAGAAACTATTAAAATGTCATAATATATGTCATAAAAATGTCCTATAACTATTAAAATGTCGTTATGTCATAAATGCCGTAACTTAACTAAACCTTCAAGCGAGTTCTATTATCGTTTTGACGCAAAACGATAACACATTTACCATATTGTTACCGTATTCTGCCATAACTTAAGAAACCGTTTTGTAATCAAGTACTTCTCATGCTGTTTTAACTTTGCTTTTCTTTCATATGCCGAGGCCCGCCCAGCGCTTTTGTGATGCCCTGGTCCGAAAGTTTACTGGATGCCCTGTCTTACGTTAGGACTTAAAATGACAAATACCAAATAAATTAGTATACTTACTTTTTGGTTGTTTTCATAGAAAACCAAAAATCACGTTTAATTAATTTTGGTTTTTAAAAAAAAATTATTGTAAAAATAAGTCTTAACATCGAACGCATTTTCTTGGCCTTCTTAGCGGCAAAAATAACTACTGATTCAATTGATAGGATCATCAAGTTGCACAATTGCTCCTGGTCCATTGTGAAACGAAGCTATTTGGTCCATTGTGAAACGAAGATATTTGAAACGGGCAATATTTGAAAGATTCGCTCTTTGTATAAACTTCATTTAGATGTTCGATAGGTTTTTTGCTGCCTAGAATATTTCTTCTTATGGAAAAAAAAATGCAAAACTTCATCAGAAAATTTGTTTTTACATAAGTCTTCTGGGTAACGTTTTGCCAGATTCTCAGCTTTTAAACTATTTTAAACTACATATTTCTTTGTCTGATTGAGATTTCTGTAAAAAACAAACGAAGGTAAACTTGTTACATTCCTCTTACTTTACTTTAAATCTTGATTTATTTAAATCAAGTTGTCGAGTGCAACATTAAAGACATTAAACTCAAAAGTTTTTTGATGCTTTTTTGTGGTTGTAACTAGCAGTTTCATCAGGGAAGACATTCTTTTTTTTGCGTTCTCTTCACAGCAAACATAACTTCTTTAAATTTCAAGATCTTTGCAACTTCTAATGCCTCTATAAAGTATAATTAGGTCCCAAGACAAAAGAATTTGAGCCAGATCTGTCAAAAGGCCAATTCAAAATCTTTACTACATCATCAAGAGTGAGTTAAGTGGATTAAAGCTGAAGACTTACATTGTTAACTACCATCGAACATGTAAACAAAGAAGTAGTGAAAACAAAAAATTCAAAAAAATTCGTCTATTTAGTTAGATATTGCACTTCATTACTACTTTCACCTGGAAGGTCTAACTCTTTTCGACGACGTAATGATTTAAACTTTTTTTTTTCTAGTAGCTTGACTGCTTCAATCCATACCCAGTGGGCACCCGACGTCAATCCGACGTCGGATTTACGTACGATTTTCATCAGCGATGTCAAAAGACCTATTCCGACGTTGTTCCGATGTCAGTAAAATGACGTCGGGCAATGTCTTTATCTCAACATCCCCTGACGTCGTTTCGATGTATTTTGACGTTGTTCCGACATCTTATAAAAGACGTCCAAAAAACGTCGCAGTACTGACATCGATCCAACGTCGATAAAAAGACGTCGGGCAACGTCATAATATTAACGTACTCCGATGTCTTTTGACGTCTTTCGACGTCAATCCAACGTCCTTAAAACGACGTCGGAACAACGTCGTAAGACATCGCTGATGAAAATTTAATCCAAACCCAACAATATGCGTGCAATTGCGCTCTTCAATAATTATGTGAACTAAGCGTGTTTTTTTGAAATAAGTCTGACTTAAGGTTGATAAAAATCATGAGATTTTGTATGATGCACTAGCATAGTTTTTTAACTATTAACATTTTTGAGTATACATTTTTTATAATATATAACTATTCGTTTTAATATTTATATAATATTTAAACAAAATTATTTCTTAACAAAGTAATATTTTCCAAATAGCTACAAGTATAATTTACTAAATAAACGCATTATTTAATAAGCCCTTGTGGTGTAGTGGTTAGCGCGTAGGATTCAGTATCTATTAGAACGAGGTTCGATTCCTGCCAAAAGCAACGTTTTGTTAGTTTTCAAAAAACACGTTGGATTTACATCGGAATGCCGAACTCGCGAGATGTCAGTTTATCCGACGTCAAATAACATTTCCATTTCCAACGTAAATCCAACGTCGAGATCCGACGTCGCTCGACGTTCGTTGACGTCGAAATGCCCACTGGGTAAGCTCCATTGTGTAACAGAAAGTTTGCTTAATGATTAGTCTGTTTTCTCCTAAAGAATTTTTCAACAAACTGGGCTGCAACTAAACAAATTGTATAGCTTTTAAATATTTCCTAAATAGGATTTTGGAAGTTTAAACTGTGAGCAGTGCAAGAAATGAAAATTGCTTGTTGATTATTCTGCCTAATTTAAGCATCAACTTTATTGTAAATGGCTGCCATATTAGCGCCATTGTCATTGTCGAACTCAATCTCTTCCAACTCTTTTAATATCAACTTTGTTATATCAGATCTTTTCTTCTTTTCAAGTAGTTCTAATTTAAAGAACTTTTCTTTGACTTTCCACAGATGTTTATCATTGAAATATAAAAGACGAAAAATAAAAGTAATTTGACCGCTGTGGGACGAATTAGGAGTGCTGTCCGTGATGATCGTCGAACATATGGATTTTTTGATTTAATTTGAATAAATTCTAAAACCGTTATACTCGATCAATTCATTCTGCAGTTTTCAGGATAAGTAATAAGCTTGCATACGCTTTTTTTCTTCTTGGTTCTTATCAAAAAGTTTCCATTTCCATTTTTGAACACTTTTTGATTGGATTCTAATTGTTAAACAAAAATTATCAAAAATAGTAATCCATACTTATATCCAATTAAAACTTATAATTTTCATTTTTAAGTTATAAATAAAAATTGCAAAATATAATTTAAAATTTAAAAACAATATTCTTACACCTAAACGCTAAATTTCATAAAAAATTATGAGCTCTAGAATGCATTATAAAATTACTTTCCATTCCTTTGTTTTATCTCCAATTTTGTTTTATCTCCAAAAGAACTTTTACATGCCGTTAAATAAGTAAATAATCTTTACTTTATTAAGCAAACAAAAGACCAATGAAAAGGTGTACGTTCAAATGGAAAATAACCTTATAAAGTAATAATTATCCTATTTTAAATGTAAACAAAGTTGAAAAGGAGAATGAAATTATTACACAAAGTTAGCTTTAGCTTTGAATATGTTATTAAATTCATAAACAGTTTTGCGATTTTAAATATTTTTTACTTTAAGTTTTTTTTTATATTAGTTTTTCACAAATTATGTTATGTTATATATGTTGTTATGATATATTTATATAATGTTTTTGTAAAATATGTTTTAAATAATGAACAATAATATAACTAAATTTGTCTTCTTTTTGTTCTAACGATTGATTTTATATAAAGGAAATATATAAACTCTAACCATATATTTTATTATTTTTAACATTTTTGTAAAAAAACTTTTTGTATAAATAAATTTGTTCTTGAACAACAACAACAAAAAAAATATCTTAAATTTATGAAAATTAACTAGTATATTACTTACTAAAAAAATAAAATAAAAATATTAAAATTAGAAAGCAATCCAACTATTACCGATAAAGTCCCTATCCCAATGATATATCATATAACTAGATGTCTAACTTTATTCCGTAAAAGTGAAGCCGCTTTTTGCCCTTTTTAGAAATGGCGAATTAAATTTGTAAACAAATATTTTTAACTTTTCTTTTCTTAAATGAAGTAAACATATTTTAAATTTAAATACTATTAAGTGGAAATAATGATTCTGGTAAAAAAATAATTTATGATTCCTTAACTCCTTTTTGATTAAAAAGGGATTAAAGTTTTAAACAGGAAAGTAAAACGTCTTACTATTTTGAAACATTTTTATGAATTCAAATACTTTTTAATAAACATAGGCTCATAAATTGTTAAAACGTTTTAAAATGTTAAGGACTCCAGATTTGAAAGTCACAAAAAGATTGCTTTATCGTAGTTTTTGGTATCCAGGAACTCTTAAAAAATGTAAATAAGTTTATGGACTACTTGTAGGAAAAAAAATTAAGACTTTTAGGTTAGAGGAACGATAATTTTTTGAACCCGGTGTTGCGTTAAATAAGTAGCCCGTTTAAAAAGTAGACAAAATGTAATATTTGCGCATGCGTTAGTATACGGATACTTATTTAACGCCTATAGGCGTTAAATAAGTAGCTCGTTAAAAAAGTAGACAAATTGAGCAATCAAGGCATAATTCGTTTAGCCAAACTTTATGTCAAAATGAAACATTAACGTTGTCAAGGTAAGTGTTACAATGTTATTTTACAACCAATTTACGCTTTATCTATATCATTAACTTTAGTTACGCTTTATCTATATCATTAACTTTAGTTAATAAAAATAAATTAAAAAAATTAAGGCACGATTAATTTTTCTATCACAAAAAAAAAAAACTTAAAAATGGATAGAAACGAAACCGCATATTTTTCATTTTGTAGCTTGTATTTAAAATAACATTTTTTTTTTGTTTAAACATTGGTAACGTCGTTTTATATGCATAAATTTTTTTTTCCTTTAAAAAAAAATGATGTTACGGTTAGGATAATTGCTGATAGATATTATTTTAATGACGTATTCTTCTTTGGATGCTTTTTGCTACGCGTGTTTATTTTGCAATACTTTAGAAAAAGTGCTCGGTAGCAAAGTTGTTAAAAAGGCCAAAGGAAGCATGGCCAAGGCCAAAAGTTACAAAGTTAAGGATAAGGCCAAGAGTTTTAAGGTCGAGGTCACAAATTTAAGTCTTTAAGGCCAAAGACTTAAATTTTTGCCTAACGTTAAGGCCAATTATTAACCAAACTGTAGGTAACAATTGCTCTGACAATAAACCACATGTAATAAAAATAAACCAAGGTTATGCGCAAAATTCTACGAAGTCAATAGGAAAAATACTTGTAGATATATATGAAAGCTAAAAACAAAAATACATAAAAAGAAGGAATAAAAACCTTTAATTCTTTAATTTTATGTATTTTTTTTGAAGGCCTAGGCCGAAACAATAAAGGTCAAGGCCAAAATTTTTACGGACAAGAGTTTCAAGGCCAAACCAAGACCAAAGCCTTTATTTTTAGCCTTAAGGGAAGACCAAGGCCAAGAACTAACAACTCTGCTTTTTAATTACTAAGTTTTCGTTTGGTATGGTAACAATATCCTGACCTGATCTGAGAATTCTTTACTTTATTTTGAAAAATACTTTGCAAAAATTAAGAATAACAAAACGTTTGTCATCTTGCTCTGGGTTCCCCTATACTTATTCAAATTTCAAAAGATCTTAATAGGATAGTTTGACATGTGACAAATATCTCATAATAATCCTACAAGGTGTGAAAATGTTTCAGATAAGTGTAATGTTATTATGTTTTAAAGGAATATTAATTGAAAGTTAAAATGAGTTTTTTTAATCTAAATTTTGTCATTTTGCTTTAGAAAAGTTTCTTGTTAAAAAATCAATAATAAGATTCCAAGGCATCATACTAAACTATTGAAAAAGTAAATATTTTAAAGAGTTGTTTTGTAGCAATAGCAATACGAATAAAGCAGCCTACGTTAGGAGTATTTTTAAAAAAATCAATAAGATTTTTGCAGCTGATAGAAAATGCTCAGTGAAAAGTTCTTTAATAAAAGTTTTTGATTAAATATTTAAAGTAGCGATACTTTAATAAAGTATAGTGTCTTAAAATTGAATAAACAATTTACAATTTTTTAAAAAGCTTCCTTAATATATTCAGTTTAAAAACTTTATATATAACTCTAATATAAAATTGAGCAAACTCTATTCTCACAAAAGTAAAGTCTAATCTAAAACTAAATTAATAACAAGCTAAAGTATTGACTCAAATAATACTAGACTTAAAATACTATCCTTTTTATTCGAAAAGGCAATTGATTTTTTAGATTTAATTAAAATATTTTGATACAGTAAATGTCCTCACAAAACACAAACTTCAGAAAATAGTGATCCACAATAAAAATTAAAACCAATACTTTTTTTTTAAATTATTTTTATTGGGATTATTACATTTTATAGGGATTATTATGTTTAAAGGAATTCTGAAAAATGTTTTTTAAACATAAAAAATAACTGAAAACTTGATGTTTTATCACATGTTGTCAACGTATTACATATTGTAAATAAACATTCACATATATTGTACAAGCTTATAATATAAATATTTTCTTGATGTAAAGACACAAAACAGAATCATTATTTAATGCACAAGGACAGAGATCATTACATTGGAATGATACTGAGCAGGTTTTTGTATCATTTAAAAAAATTTAAGGAAACATCTCTTGGTTCCTATTCTCAACACACTTCAAAAAATGAGATCTCATACTGTTTTGTTCCCAAAGAATTACACTTGGATCAATTTGGATCTTGGATCATGACATAAAGCTGTAGCATTAGCAATAGCATGAAGCCCGCAATCATTTCCATTGTCTTGATTCTGGCATCTCATGACTTCTAAATTTATGAATGCAATACCCTCATTTATCAACATTGATCGTGCAACTCTGTGTTCTAGTAATGGAACAGTACTTTTATTAAAACCAGTAAAACGGGAATCATAATATTGAACAGAATTTGAACCATTATCATCATCATTATTTGAATCATTATCAGAATTTAAACCATTATCATTAACAGAATTTGAACCATTATCATTAAAAAACTTTCCAGAAACAAAACCACCAAAATTATTTGAATTAAAAATACAAGAACTTTGAAACCCACCTAATTTAGGAAACTGATGCAAAAGAAAACTTTGTGCAATATCAATTAAAGTATCATCTAGCTAACCAAATGGATTATTTAAAATATATATACATTGTTTGATTGACTGTGCTGATAATGTTGAATAAAAATTGCTATCCAGAGAAATTGCAGAATAAATCAATCTTTTACGTTTTAAAATGCTTTTATCGTCAGATAGAGATGATGTAGAGATTTCCATTTTAACAGATTTATATTTTTTATCTTTGTCATAACATTTCATTTCTGATATGTGCCCCTTTTTAGAACTCCTTTTTTTTAAATCTTCTTTTTTATATGATTGATTTGTCATTTTCAAACAATAATCATGCTCTTTTAAAAGCAATTCTGCCGGCAATACTTGCTTATCAACTATATAAGGCTTCATGTTGGAAATTTTTTTTTAAAGAAACAGCTTTTTCCCAAACCTTACCATTGACAGTTAAAGAGCACCAGTTTGTTTTAACTCAGAAATGATTCCAGGTCCCAACCAATCATGTTCCATCCGACTTCCTTTACGACCTATTTTTTTGTAACTTTGACTTTTGCACAGATGTGCGCAGACCAAATAAAACAGCTTTTAAAAATTCATCCCAATTGTCCTGGGTATCATTAGATAATTTAGAGAGAGATTTCTTAATTGTCTGATTAGTTCTTTCATCTAGTCCATTGGTTTGAGGGTGGTAGGCAGAGGTTATCAAGTGTTTGATTTGAAATAAAGAGAACAATTGTTCATTTAAACTATTTACAAACTCCCTACCTTGATCTGATAGAATATTTTTTGGAGGACCAAACCTATAGAACAAAGTAGAAAGGCACTTAGAAACATAAAATGCCGACTTTTCATATATAGGAAAAGCTTCAATATATTTGCTCCAAAGATCAGTTATTGTTAAAATATATTTATTTCCAAGCCTTGTAATTGGAAGAGGTCCGATTAGGTCTATGCCTAAAAAATCTCTCAGTCCATTAACCTTGATAGGTTTTAATTCGGAAGCAACAGTTTTTATTTTTTCCATTCTTTGACACTTGTCACATTCTTTAACCCATTTGGTAGTGTCATTAACCATTCCTAACAATTCAACAAAAACAAAAGTTTGACATGAAACAAAACATAACCAAATTTATAAAAATAGAGCTGTGCTCTATCTTTCGATATCATGAATTGATATCAATTTATGTTTTAATTTAATTTGCCTTGCAATTAAGTTTAAGAAATGTATGACACTTAAATTTTAAGTGCCATACATTTCTTGAACTTAATTGCTTTAAGTTAAAAGAACTTAAAAATCTTATAGAAATTAAAAAAGTACTATTATAAAAAGACAATAATATTACCTAGCCAGTAGAAAGAACCTTTTAATATTGCTCTTGTGTTGTTAAGGTCAATATGAGCCCCATGATTAGAATCATGGACATCTCTAAAGGCAAACATTTTTTCAATGTCATTAAAAAGAACTTGCAGGTTTTTTGACGCTGTTACATAGTACATCTTACCATCTGAAGTATATAATAAGTTAGTGATTATTCAATAAAAAAAATTATTGTTTATTAAAAATAATTATTACTTATTATTAATTTATTTATATAATAATATATTTATATAATAATTATTAATATTAATTTATTATACAACGATTACATACCACATAGTTTGAATTTTTTTGCATATTTTCAAAATGATTTACGCTGTGATTTAGAGCAATTTATTTCTCCTTCAGAAAGATAAAGCTTAATATCTTCAACAGAATAACTGTGAGCTGACATTTTATAATAAACTTTAAATGAATTAAATAGTTAAATGTGGCAAAAAATGAAATCCAAATAAACTTTAACTGTACCTAACGGAACGAGGTTACTAAATGTTACTCACCTAACGGACACTTAACAGCACATCTGCGCATGTGAAAACGCATGCGCAGAACTAATTGTCTACTTATTTAACAGGCTACTTTTTTAACGCAACACCGGAGTCCTTACGTATAAAGGCGGTGTCACGTTAAATAAGTAGATCGTTGAATAAATAGACAAAATGATATTCTGCGCATGCGTTAGTTTACGGACACTTATTTAACGTAGAAAGTCACGTTAAATAAGTAGATCGTTAAATATGTAGACAAATTGAACAATCAAGGCATTATTTGTTAACCCAGACAAATAAATTTTAAAAAAACATACGTTAACTAAAAGCATTTACTTAGTCCTGCAAATTGTTACTATTTTATGGCATTTTTAGAGTGATAATTTACCACTTCTAATAATATTTAACTCACGACATATATTCTAGTCGTATTTATAAAAGTACCTGCTTTTGTACCAGAAGAGTACTTAATAAATGCATTGATCAATATATGTCAATAAATTGATTTATAAAAAGAACTCTAAATGTGTACCAGAAGGATTTGAATTTATAAATCATATAAATGTTAAAAATGTTAAAACAGCCACGGTATCAACATGCCAGAATAGTCTATACTTTTACAATATTCTATAAAAAAAAATTGATTAAATATCTTATTATAATTAAAAATTGCATAGCCATGTTTTTAATTACTACTTTTGGTGTAGTTGTAATAGTAGCTATAGTTAACTGCAACCGCAACAAATGTATGTAAATAAAGAACTGTCTTTAATAACTGTACCTACCCAGTTAGCACAAAGACGTTTAAAAGACGTTTTAAAGATGTCTTTAAGGAGATCTAAAAGGCGCACTTGTAGACGTCTAGATCATAAGGCTAAAAGACGTCTAAACGAAGACGTCTTTATAAAAACGCGTTTTAGACGTATGTTAGACGTTTTTTTTAAGATAAATTTAAGTACATGACGTAACATTTTCGCGTAGTATGTGGTATATATTTATTGTATTTATAACATCATATATTGTTATAATTTCGTATATACAAAATATACATAGGAACCAGCAATCCCAATAATATTGCCGTAATCACCACCAACGGTTGATGCATCAAAGATGAAAATAATAAATGACAGTAACAAATATATAAGAAAACATTATTTATATATTTCTAACTTACCTTTAGTTATAATAAAATTTGACATGCCTATTGCAAGCTAATTTTTGACCGCATACTTGACTTATTATATGGCTTGTGGGTGTATAAAAACTAAAAGTACTGATATTTAACTTATATATTATTCTTGCCATTTTCACTTATTATCATGATCAGTCAACTATCTATTAAAAAAACAAAATAATTGTTAATAAAAAAAAGATATATTATTATTATAGCAATTATTTTAGTGATTCCTGTGACAACAATTTTAGCAATTGTGTAAAAAAGTGACAACAATTTTAGCAATTGTGACAACAATTTTAGCAATTGTGTAAATTTAATTTAAAGTAATTTACACTTAAAACTTGAACAAATTATTGAAAATAATAAAAACTATGTTTTTACTTTGAATATACGACATCTACTTAACGCGTAATGACAAAGCCGTCAAAAAGAAGTCAAAATGACATATTTATAAACAGGTCTCAGAAAAGACGTCTTTTAGCTT
Organism: Hydra vulgaris; assembly: GCF_022113875.1. Taxonomy (NCBI): domain Eukaryota; kingdom Metazoa; phylum Cnidaria; class Hydrozoa; order Anthoathecata; family Hydridae; genus Hydra; species Hydra vulgaris. The sequence continues at coordinate 53,793,004 of NC_061156.1, read as the reverse complement.
TGATCTAGACGTCTTTTAATGCGTATTTTAGACTATTTATTACGCGTCTTTTAAACGTATTTTTAAACTTTAAAAAGACGCATTTTAAACGTCATGTTAAAATTGCATTTATTAAAGACGTCTAGAAGATGTCTTAAAAAAAGATATCTTCTAGACGTTTTTTTAACGCTTAAATAGACGCCTTTTAAACGTCATTTTAAAAACGCCTTTACAAAAGACGTCTAGGAGATGTTATAAAAATTGACGTCTTCTAGACGTCTTTTTATCTTTAAAAAAGACGCCTTTTAAAGGTCATTTTAAAAACGCATTCATAAAAGACGTCTAAAAGATGTCTTTAAAACGTCTATAAAAGTGCGTCTTTACCTAGACTAGTTTTAGACGTCTATAAGTGTCTAAAATGCGTCTTGTGCTTACTGGGTATTAACAATATCTTATATCAATAACCCTTGTTGATAAAATAAATAACTAATGACAGTAAGAAAAAAAAAACTACAAAGTGAACAAAATAAATCATCATGTCAGTAACAAAATAAAGAACAAGCACTAGTTGACCTAAATTAGCCAATTGTATAACATAAACATCTAAGTCAGTTACAAAAATAAAATAAGTAATGAACTTTTTAAATATTAACTAAAACATACATAAACAATACCAACAATAAAAAAAACAACATGAACAATAACAAACATAAAAAAACTAACAAAAAAATAAAAAAAATGTGTTTTCATATAATGATTGAATTTAAATATTCAAATAAGTCACAAAAACAAAAACAGCAGTAATAATAGGATACATTCACAACAATTATATTACAAAAGGCACACCTTTTATGAAAGTATAACATAGTAACAAAAGGTAACATCTCTAATGCTCCATTCTCAATACATTTCAGGTTATGTTAGCTCATTTCATTACCTTTTTATATAATCAAACTTAGGTTGATACTGCTACACAAATATACTGTTGCACCATCATACCGTCGCATTTCCTTTTAAGAAAAGATCACAATCATTTTTATGTACAACTTTATGCACTAACAATGGCGCATCATCTTTACTTGAACTATTAAAGAGTGAATCATAAAACTGAACACACTTTCAATGTGAAACAACATCAGGAGACATTACTTATAAACCCCTAATATAACTTTCTGAAAAGCCACTTGAATTAAAACAAGTTAAAATACAAAAAAACTCAGATATTTTAAACTTGGAAATCTAAATATTTTAGAAAACTGATATAAAAACACACTTTGTGCTATATCAATCAAAATGTCATCTGGCCAGCCAGATGAGTCTCTTAAAATCTCTAAGACCTTGTCTTTAGACTGCATTGAAAAACTTTAAAGAAAACTTTAGAAAAATTTAAACTTCGACAGTCCATTTTTCAATGATACTATCATTAATAAATAGCTTTTTTCAAAGCATTTTGTTAATTTTTTTAACTGTTAATACTATTACCAGTTTAAACTCTTAACCTTTTTCTCATTGATTGGATTGATGAAAATAAGCAGACTATATCAAATTATCTAAAATTTTATAATCTTTTGAAGAGTATCAAAAATCTATAAAATAAAGTAGTTACATAAATTGTTATTTTTACAGTATATTTACTTTAACAATCAGTAATTTTAATAATACATTTTTTTCCAAGTTTTGTTAAAGCAAGAGGTCCAAAAAAGTCTAGGGGAAGTTTGTGTAAAAATGGCAAAACCGATACAATCATATCTCTATACTACTTACTTTGTATAAGTATATTGACTTATACGAATAAAATTCCATCAAGTAGAAGGGTTTAAAAAGTAGTGGCCTTAGAACAATAAACTTTTTTTGGACTGTATCAAGGGTCACCTCATGAAAATTAGGTTCAAATCCATAATAAATTTACAGTTAATTTAATCTTAGACTGTTTTTAATAAATATTTTTAGTAATACTTAATTGCAACACTTAAATATACAACAAAATTAACTTTTAGGCAAAATTGACAAATAAGTCAATGCATAAAATGGAAGTCCCTAAACAACTGTAGGTTTTGAGATGCTGAGACATAGTACAAAACTAACTACAGAAACATACAATAATATAAAATACGTATTTTATAATATTGTATGTTTCTGAAGTTAATTTTGTACTATGTCTCAGCATCTCAAAACCTACAGTTGTTTAGGGACTTCCATTTTATGCATTGACTTATTTGTCAATTTTGCCTAAAAGTTAATTTTGTTGTATATTTAAGTGTTGCAATTAAGTATTACTAAAAATATTTATTAAAAACAGTCTAAGATTAAATTAACTGTAAATTTATTATGGATTTGAACCTAATTTTCATGAGGTGACCCTTGGTACAGTCCAAAAAAAGTTTATTGTTCTAAGGCCACTACTTTTTAAACCCTTCTACTTGATGGAATTTTATTCGTATAAGTCAATATACTTATACAAAGTAAGTAGTATAGAGATATGATTGTATCGGTTTTGCCATTTTTACACAAATTTCCCCTAGACTTTTTTGGACCTCTTGCTTTAACAAAACTTGGAAAAAAATGTATTATTAAAATTACTGATTGTTAAAGTAAATATACTGTAAAAATAACAATTTATGTAACTACTTTTTTTTATAGATTTTTGATACTCTTCAAAAGATTATAAAATTTTAGATAATTTGATATAGTCTGCTTATTTTCATCAATCCAATCAATGAGAAAAAGGTTAAGAGTTTAAACTGGTAATAGTATTAACAGTTAAAAAAATTAACAAAATGCTTTGAAAAAAGCTATTTATTAATGATAGTATCATTGAAAAATGGACTGTCGAAGTTTAAATTTTTCTTAAGTTTTCTTTAAAGTTTTTCAATGCAGTCTAAAGACAAGGTCTTAGAGATTTCAAAAGACTCATCTGGCTGGCCAGATGACATTTTGATTGATATAGCACAAAGTGTGTTTTTATATCAGTTTTCTAAAATATTTAGATTTCCAAGTTTAAAATATCTGAGTTTTTTTGTATTTTAACTTGTTTTAATTCAAGTGGCTTTTCAGAAAGTTATATTAGGGGTTTATAAGTAATGTCTCCTGATGTTGTTTCACATTGAAAGTGTGTTCAGTTTTATGATTCACTCTTTAATAGTTCAAGTAAAGATGATGCGCCATTGTTAGTGCATAAAGTTGTACATAAAAATGATTGTGATCTTTTCTTAAAAGGAAATGCGACGGTATGATGGTGCAATAGTATATTTGTGTAGCAGTATCAACCTAAGTTTGATTATATAAAAAGGTAATAAAATGAGCTAACATAACCTGAAATGTATTGAGAATGGAACATTAGAGATGTTACCTTTTGTTACTATGTTATACTTTCATAAAAGGTGTGCCTTTAGTAATATAATTGTTGTGAATGTATCCTTTTATTACTGCTGTTTTTGTTTTTGTGACTTAATTGAATATTTAAATTCAATCATTATATGTAAATACATTTTTTTTATTTTTTTGTTAGTTTTTTTATGTTTGTTATTGTTCATGTTTTTTTTTTTATTGTTGGTATTGTTTATGCATGTTTTAGTTAATATTTAAAATGTTCATTACTTAATTTATTTTTGTAAATGCCTTATAGATGTGTAAATTTATACAATCGGCTAATTTAGGTCAACTATTGCTTGTTCTTTATTTTGTAGAATATTGTAAAAGTATTGACTATTCTGGCATGTTGATACCATGGCTGTTTTAACATTTTTAACATTTATATGATTAATAAATTCAAATCCTTCTGGCACACATTTAGAGTTCATTTTATAAATCAATTTATTGACATATATTGATAAATGCATTTATTAAGTACTCTTCTGGTACGAAAGCAGGTACTTTTATTACTGTTTTTTTTATTCGTTACGATTTAATGATAATACTTATATTTTAATATATTTCTATACTATATAGGCTTGTAATTCCATGTGGAAAAATTCTTCCAAAAATTTTGTCCAAAAATGCCCAAGTTTCAACCAAATTGATATTTTTTAAAAGAACTTAAAAACTATGTTACTTTATTTTGCTTTTTATATTGAGTAAGGATATTTTGATCTTATTTTCAAAATAAAGTTTTAGTGTAGCATAAAGTGTGTCGTTTCTTTAATGTCGTTTTTATTTAAAACATTGACATAGTAAGAAATAGTAAACTAAGTTTAGGTCATATTTTATTATTATTGTGCTATACATACACCGCTAAAATTGTCATATAATACCTGTCTAGGTTTTTATTCAACGGTAGTACAGTAGTGGTGTAGTGGTAGAGCGCTCGCCTCATAATCGAGAAGTTCTGAGTCCGATCACCACTACGTCTCTGGTACTACCGCGTTCAATTTGTTTCTCCGCGTAGCGATCTTGTTCATCATGGTTTGTGTTTCGGATTTAAAGAGTTGTGAGAGGGTTGTAACCTGAACTAAAGCAGCCTCCACG